>PVKM010045869.1:0-11851 GCA_004027735.1 Carollia perspicillata
GATTGACACATTTGGGAGTGGGACCTGGGCTGTTCTTTTTCTCGGGAACAAGCAGAACAAGCTTGGGAACAAGCAGAAGGAAACGGATTTCTCTCTGCTCTTGTGCATCTTGTCTTACTGGAAAGCCACCCTATGTGAGCTGTCCTGCTTGGCCTAGTAATTCCTGTGCCTGAATGGGGAAGTCCACATAATTCTGGGGTTTGTGTGAGCAGACCCCCTGTGCCCTAATGCACCGTTATATCTTCCAATTTAGCCTTTATCAGAACTAGAGGTAATATTTAATCTTGTGTCTGCTTAAGTCTTTTGTTAAATAATAACCCTTCTTTTTGCCTCCAGAATCCAGAAGGTGAAGGGAGGTAGTATTTACCAGACCTGCCCAAGGACCCATCATTCCCAGGCCTGGTAGACCACAACCTCATGAGGGAAACTGCTGTGCCCAAGGCCCTGCCTCTGACGCAGCCATGTATTTTGCTACTTGACCTTGACCCTACCTCCCCACCCCACCGCCAGCTCAAGGCTAAGCTAAGAACACCTGCCCGTACCTGGCTCCATGGCTTTCTGAACTGGCTTCAAAAAAATGAACTTATTAATCTGAACTAAGAAACACAGAAAGAAATTCCCAGTCACAGGAAAGAAAGAAGTAGGAAGTAGGGTTTAGCTGGGACCCTTCTATGGGCAACACCAGAGTGAAGACGCAAGAATGATGACTGAAAGCCAACCCACCGTACCACTAGTGCACTTCCCTGAGCAACAGGCCTCCTTTTGGTCCCACGTGCATCTTTGTAGTAATGTAGCTTCATAATAAAAGACGCTCCATTTTATGAGTTTGCTCGAGTGAGCCTCTGTACCTTCCCACTAAAAAAACACTAAAACTGAAGTGCTCAAAACTTTTATTGGGGTGTGTCAAATAAACCATCAATCTGAAGAACAAAAGTTTGTGTTTTTTTCAGTTTGTACTCCCCCAAAGACATGCTTATTGATTTTAGAGAGGGGGAAAGGGAGGGAGAAAAAGAGGGAGAGAAACATCGGTGTGTGGTTGCCTCTTGCATGTGCCCTGACTGGGGATCAAACCAGCAACCATGCATGTGCCCTGACCACAAATCGAACTGGCAACCCTTCAGTTTGCAGAGCGAAGCCCAACCGACTGAGTCACAGGCCAGGGCTGAAGAACACAAGTTTTAAAGGAGAACAGTTCATTCATTTGACATTCATAGAATGTAAATTCAAAGATGGAAAAGAAATGGGTGTTTTATGTCTGCCTGCTTTGTTTGCCAAAGCTGGTCTCTCTGGAGGCCTCTCTGTGCTGGGTGCACAGAAATCCCATCTCTGGTCTGCAGCCTCGGCTGTTTTCTGCAGCCGCTTTCTGCAGCCGCTTTCTGCAGAACTGGTGACTTCTACCACTGCCAGGTTCCCTATCATCTCATTTAATTTCGTTGTAACTGAAAAATCCAAGATAGGGAACCTGAGGCTGAGAGGTTATGTGACTTTCCAAAGTTACCAAGTTGAAAGGGTTAAGGTAAGGAAGGAACTCAAATCTCTACCTTTTGCCTTCTTTCTCTAATTGTGGTCAAAACCCAGAACATAAAATGCACCATATTCACCATTTTTAAGCATACATTTCAGTAGCGTTAAGTATATTCATCTTGTTTGAACCAGACCTCCAGAACTGCTTCATCCAGTCCAGCCCCTGGAAACCACCGTTTCACTTTCTGTTTTTAGGAATTTGACTACTCTGGGTACCTCATATAAAGGAAACTGTACATTATTTGCCTTTTTTTGTGGCTGGCTTATTTCACCGAGCATAATGCTCTCCAGGTTCATCCATGCCATAGCAGGGATAGAATTTCCTTCCTCTGGAGGCTGAATACTACTCCACAGTACGTGTGCGCGGCGTTTCGTGGATCCATTCATCCACTGACAGATATTTGGGTTGCTCAAAGCTCCTGGTTATTGTGATGAATGTGGCAAATATCCCTTCAAGACCCCACTTTCAATTCTTTTGGATAAATGCCCAGGGGTGGGGGTGCTGGATCGTGTAGCAGAGGAAGTGCTATACTGTTGTCCATAGAAGTGGCACCATTTTGTGATCCCCCCAACAGGGCACAGAGCCCCCGTTTCGATGTGCTATTTCAGGCATGGAGAAGATGTGGGTTGGACGCTCAGCACTCTTTGGGCGTTGAATAAACGACAGAGAAACCAGGGTAGAATTAGGGGAGAAAGTTGATCCACGAATTCCCACGGTTGCGTATGACAAAACCGAGACACATAGAAACAGTCTCCTAAGTTACAGTCAGTGGGATTTTCAACAGAGTAAAAAGTAAATAATAGTCACACACCAAACACCTTTAAGGCTTATCTCAGAAAATGGCTAAACCTCTAGTTTTTAAAAATATCTTTTTTCTCTTCACCCCCTCTGAGGCGTGTGGTTACTGAGGTGATGCGGGTGGAGGCACCCTGTCCTGTGCACGCACGTGTGGCTCTGGGCTGAGGCCATAGGGGACCCGCCCGCCTGCACCTGTGAACAGGCTGCAAAGCCCACTCTGCCCCTCGTGAACATGCCGAGTCTCCAGCGTGGCCTCATCTATTCCCCCTCCTGTTTGTAATAGATCGGCACACAAAAGCCTGAGAGAGGGTGACCTGCCAGACAAAGGCCCTTTGAGCTCCTTGGAAAGTAGACTTGGAGGAGATGGAAGGGGTCCAAGTGGCCCTATTATTTCCACTTGCACTAATTAGACATTTTTCTGTCAGCCATTGAGCACTGCTGAGAGGCCAAACTCGCTGAATTCATTTCTAAAGTGTTTACAGAAGTTTGCATCTGTTTGTGTCTCTTCAGGAGGAAAATAAGCACTTCAATAGCATTGTGGGAACCCGAAGGAAGCTGGGCTGGAGGGCCCGGTACTGCAGCTGCATAACTTAGCTCCCTCCAGGCTGCAGGCCCTTCTCCGACAAGGATGCACCAGGAGGTGGGGGCAGGCAGTGGGGGCATGTCCTGCCTGGCTGCTAGCTTCTCTCCCCTTGTGACCCGCGCCTGCTGCGCAGGACACCAGATTGTGGGTTTCGTTCTTGGGGCTGGCAGCACTCTGAGAAATTAACACCACTTTCATTTTCTGCCAAGGGCAGGCAGTAAATTCCTCAGCAGCAAAGCAGAATCACCAGCATCCTGGGAAAGCCCCCCAGGAAACTGGGAGCCATGAAAGAGGCCTGAGTGCGTGGTAGCAGGACATGGAGGAGCGGTCCCCACAGTCCCCCCTGGGCACGGCCTGGTCCTGCACAGTCAGATTAACTCGAAAGAGTGCTCTGTCCCCAAAAGGCAGAAAAAGAATGTAACACAGGCCCCGCAGGGCAGCCTGGGAAAGGCATGCTGTGTGCAGGGACTCTACGCTGTTCTTTCTGTTTGCTTATAGGCCCACATGGACCGACACCACTTGAGGACTCGGGGGTATGCTCCTCCTTGATGTGACACAGTGATGGAATTCAGTGTTGGCCCAGCATCGGGTAACTTGAGGTAAAAATGAGCAGGAATGCTGTCCCTTCATCCTTCCTTGGCACTGACTCAGGGGGAACCTGTCTACAGGGGCACCATGTCGTGTTTTTCTTGTTGCGTGATCACGTGAAGTCCACACACATGGCTGTGGGTGCAGGACAGTGCTTTGTGTGTGCAGTGACAGGTCACATGCCAGTCCCCTCACATGTGTCTTTGGGAGCAGAAATTCAGGTTAATTGAGTTTAAGGCACAAAGGGAACTTCAGGGCAGGGAGGCTGAGTCAGGTGCTAAAGGAATTAAACTCCACAAGGAGATTTCAATACATGGATGATTGAAAAAATGCTAACGAGCCTTTCTCAGGGCTTTTGCTGAACAGCAGCAAGGAAAAGTGTGCCGTTTTCATGGCTGCTTGCATTAGCGCCAGCCCCTCCCGACGCCCAGCAGCAGCAGATCCTGAGACGGGTTCAAAGCACGATGTGCTCACAGCAATGACAATGGCAGCTGATCTCATGGGGGATGGGGTGAGGGGACTCAGCACAGAAGCCATCTGGCACTGCAGTTGCCAGGAGCAGAGGAAAGGGAAATTTCGGCTGCAGAGCCCATTGGGAGGCCTGAGGCAGGCGGGGAAAGGTGCTGCAGAGGTGAGAGAACTTGGGAGAGGTGATGGGCACCCATATAGCTGTGCACATGGTGAGCCGCCCACCCAGAGTCAGCCCACCTGCTGCAGGGCTGGGGTCCCACACTCAGGGTCTGCCTGCCTCCTGATGTGTGAGGAAGAGAAGAAGAAACCCAGAATGCTAACACTTCGCCGGTCCTTCCTTTGCTTTCCTAACACCGCACGCAGACTCAAGCACTTTTGAAAAACAGTTATAATCTTTCCTATTTCAATGCCTCCTGTTCCCCCCAAATCTGCTGTAGACGACGCCTGCCTGTTTAAAGAAAAAGAAAGCAGTGCCAAAATAGACAACCACTTCCACATCCTGGGGCTGGGTACCTGTGAGCCTGACCTCTGTCCTGGAGGTCCACAAGGCCTTTGTGGCTCCAGCATCTACCCTGACTCACCCAGCGCCCTGGGCCCTCCCACCACAGCCCCCTCACCCACCTTCCCATCTGTGCCCATGGCAGTGGGCCCTCAGAACTCACCTCAGCAGCATGACAGAATCAGCGCAAGCACTGGATGCTCTGAGCTGTGTCTGCAAGTCCCCCAGGTCCCTTCCCCCAACAAGCCTGCAACCCCTGGGGCAGCTGCACTGGGCCGTCTGTCAGTCAGTCCCTCTGGCCCTCACTTGCCTCTGGCCTCTCTCAGTTCCACGGTGCTTCGATGCAGTGACTTATAAAGAGCATTCTTCACTCCTGTGCTGCTTTCTGCGTCTGTCATGTGCGTTCTGGCCGTCCCAGCCACGGTTTCTGTGGGAGGAGGGTGGTGGCCTCACACTAGAACCACTAGGGGCCCTGAAAGATCCAGACGGCGCTGGGACCCATCAGGGCAGAATCTCTGCAAGCACAGCTGGTGGCTCAGGGCGCGCTGACTGCAGAACCGCCAAGCTAGCCTGGCCTTCCCCTCTGCCAGCCCTCCTCCCTCTGCCCTGCCCAGACGGGTGAGTTATTTGATCTGGCACACCTGCTGGGCTTATCTCCTCCTTCACACCTTCCTCCCTGTTGTGCAGTGAGGGGCGCCCTGGCAGGGACTGCGAGAGTCTCAATGAAGAATTCTCCCACCCACAGCCTGGATACCTAACGGTTTACTCTCTACCCATTTAGAATGTTCTGCAATTGTCTTCCAGTGGTTTCTGAACACAGGAGAGGGAGATGGATGTTATTTATTCTCACTTAAAATTTCCAAATTGTACCTGATTCTCTGCCTAACTCGAGCTTTATCCAAGTGAGTGTGGCTGGAGAAAACCTCACAGCCATGACACTGAATTCGTGCCCCGGACCTGACACGGGTCCCCAGCAGGCCTCCCAGCCCCGGCACTGACCCCTGTGTTCTGCAAGCTGCCACAGCCCTTCCATCTCCTCCCACTTCTTATTTCACCATGAAGCAGTCCATGAGAAGGGCTCTCCCTGTGCCAGTGCCCGCGCCCACACCTGCCAGCCCACTGGCACTGCCAGTGCCGCATCTCCTCCATCGCAGGCTCAGGCCGCCCGGCCTCTGTTCTCAGCTCGTCCCTGTCTTTCTCTGGGACACCGTGCTGTGCACACCCACGGTGTGCACCATTCTCCTCTGCACCATTCATTCCCTCGACTCTTCGGGATCCTTCTCACCAGCTGACAAACATACCCTAATAGCTTCCATGTCAACACGTCCTCCCTGAGCTGTGTGTGTTTCTATCTGTCTGTCTGGGAGCTGTAACAAGAGCAGCACAGACCGAGGGCTTGCGAACAACAGAAGTGTGTCCTGCAGTTCACGAGGCTGGAAGCCCACGGTCAAGACAACGCAGATTTGCTGTCTGGTGAGGGCTGGCCTCTGGGTCCACAGATGGCACCTTCTGGTGGCTGCCAGGACTTCTGTTGCACAGGCACGGACCCCGCTCAGGAGGGCTTATCACCCCCAAAAGCCTGCACCTCCCAAACCGTCACCCTGAGGTTAGATTCCAAGGTACAAACCTAGGGGACATAGATGTCCAGGGCACGGCAGCCTCTCTCCAGCTCCTGTTCCGGTTCTCTGTCTCTTTGCAGGGGTCTCCAAGGCGTGTCCGATGTCACTGTCTCCTCTGGCTCACTTCCAGCTCTGTCTTCTCTCTGTAGCTCCCATCCCTAGCTCTCACAAACCCACCACCCCACCCTGTGAGGAGCCCACAAATTCCCAGTCCAGTGACCACTTGTTGACCCTCCTCTTATTAAAACCCCTAGAAGCATCTGCTGGTGACAGTTGTCCCTCTGGTAACTGTGTGACTTCTGGCATTTCCCACTGTCCTGGTAATTCTGAAAATGCACCACAGCCATCTTTGGATGTCCTGACAGCAAAATTCAGACAGAGGCCTGGATACTCTGTCTGACCTCAGCTCGGCCTGTCCTGCCTTATAACTGCAACTGCATTAGCTTCCATCCATATCACTGCACAGCCGTCTTCTGGCTGGCCGCACACTGCGTCCTCTGTCAGTTGATGGTATGCGATGGCAGCAACGGCCGTTTACTAAGCCCTGGGCCCTGTGACGAGCCCCCCACATCACCCACTCACTGTCTCCTCCGATAATCCATGAAATGGGTGCGGTTGTTGCTACTGCTCAGAGGCAGCACAATGGAAGGGCACAGCTGTCCACAATGACAGGCCTACCAAGGGGCGGCCCTGGGACTCACACCCAGACAGGGCTCCAAGCAGCTTCTTCAGCCTGGCCTGTGCCGCCTCTCTAGACGCTCTCTCTAGAGTGTCCTTGCTGCCAAAACCCCGCCCTGGTGTTGGGCAGACGTGAGTAAGCACCACAGGAACCCAGCACCACCCATTGTCCTCAGGCTTCCAGCTCAGTCCCAACAAAATTACCATCACCAAGACAGTTAAGGGCCTAACGGTGCCTGCCCTGCTTGCGAGAGAAACCACGGAACTTTTTGCCGCTTCGCCATTTTCAAATTCCAGAGCATCCCAGGTGTGGAAGCACAGCAGAAGCAAATGTTTCTCTGGTCAGGGTTAGCTTTGCTTTGATAAAGCCTCTCTGAGAGATCCCAGACAACGGAACTCTGTGTGAGCATGAGGAATGGCCTCCGTCTCCTGGTGGAGCATCCATGTGTCACTGTCCCATTCTTGGAGAACTCCCCGTCTACTCCTCTGACTGCCTGTGGCTCCAGCTCTGATGTTCCTCACCTGTCGCTCTCTCTGGGTCCAGGCAGAGGCAAAGGAAAACGTCCAACTGCTGAGCTGGAGATGACTTATAAGGCTGGCCTGTGTCACTGCTGACTACGTTTCATGGGCAGAGACAGTCCCGTGGCCACACCTGGGAGGACTCAGTGACGGGCTCTGAGCACCTGTACAGGTGAGACGCCACACAGATGTGAGGCCATGCAACCACAGGCCTCTGGCCAAGCGTGGCCCATCTCTCCATCCCAGTAGCTGGGATGTGGGCTGGGGTTTCTGCTTCTCTCGTGTTTGTGCCAGAGCTTTAAGTGAAGTGTCTGCTGCCCACGCCAACAGTAACGCTTTGCTGAGCAAAGGAATGAATGTGCAGTTTGCACTCTCTTTGCTCTTTGCGTCCTGATGAAAGACAGCTAAGCTGGTAAAGCCCCGAAGCACAGAGTTGAAGGTGAAAACTTCGTGTGAGGAAATCGGTTGCTGAAAGAAGCATAGTCCAAACGACACCGAGCTCTGCGGTCGCAGCCTCCCGTGACTGACAGGAAAACCGAGTCCTGCAGTGAGTGGTTTTCAGCGCTTTCAGAGCGTGTGTGAGCCCAGAGCTCACCGCGGAGGGATCTTCGCCGTTCCCCCGAGAGCCTCTCCTGCCTTCCCGGCCAGCACACCCAGGCGGCTTTCAACTTCTTCCCGAATCCCCACTTTACTTATCGTTTCCTAAAATCACACTAGAGGTTTTTAAAACATTTCCCTGCCATCTTGTAACAATCAACTCTTATATTCATTTCCATTTATTAATTTTTTCCTGAAACTCTTGACCCTTTCATAGCTTAAGTTTTTCAACAATTAAAATATCAACAACTGAAAGCACCAAGATTAAGATATATTAGAAAAAAAATTGTTCTGGGAGCTAAATTGACCAAACTTGACTTATCCACAGATTTTTTTCACCCAAGATAGCATAAGGAATCAGCTTGGGATTTATTTTCTTGGTCTCCCATGAAATGCTGTGAGGCAGCAGAGACACTCCCCAAACATCTGTGGCGTGAAGGTTGTCGATGACCACGATCACAGTTGCAAAGCCAAAGAGAAAATGGGAGAAAGACCCTCCTCCTGAGCCTGCTTCCTGTCCTCAGGTGGCACTTCAGCCAGCGTGTCACAAACATGGCCCTCTGGTCCCCGGGCAGCAGCACTGCTGCGGATTCCCAGGGAGGAGTCATCCAGGTATCAGTCACACTGTCCTCCCTGCCTAGCACCTCAGGCCCAACCACCAAGGCGGGCACACCCTGTATCTGCCTTTTAAGAGCTCTATTTTCATATCTTCTACTCCTCGTGTAGCCATTGTTCTTCTCAGAAAAGTGGACGTCCCTGGAAACAAAGGTGGCACCCACACCAAGGGCGGCCGGGCCCCTGGGCCCTCGCAGCCGGACGGGCTCCCTGCTGGAGCAACGCCCGCCTGCCACAGAAGCTAAATGCCTTCAGTACTTTTGAAAAATCCATCAAAGGTTTCCCTGAATGATATTTATAAGAGCCTCGCTGTTCTCTTTCAGAAACTGAAACGCCTTCTCCAGCACTTGAAAAAATTGCTCGTGCTTTTCATCTCTCCCTCTCAGAGCGTAAACATTGTTTTGAGTGAAAAGAGCTGAAGGAGAGCTTACTTTCCCTTGAAATTTTATTTTTAAATAAGAGAAGGAGAAAATCCTTTTTCTTACTAATACTAATAATACAGGTCAAAGTGTCAGGCAATATACAATTAAACAGAAAACAAAAAGTCCCCCCTCTTTCCCACCGCACAATGGCCTGGGATACAAATCAGCGATGGAGATGAAATCACACTTCAAAGCTGTGGGCATTTCTATGGCTGAGGAGACTGTCGCGGATGGTAGCCCTGGGCGGCAGGGTGTCCCTGAACAGCCGGAAACTAGTGAGAGCGGGAGTGAGGTCCCCACAGCCCGGGACCCGGGTTGTGCTTTGTCCCCCAAGGACAGCTGCAGTTACCAACAGATGTTTTTGCAATAAATAATTGGTATCATCCCGGAAAGGACCCACCTACCTGGGGAGAGGACACAATGCCAGAAACCTTGCCCGGCTTTTCCAACCACATTAGTTTCCCATCTCTCAGGTTTCTGGGGTGTCCACAGGTGTCTTTTGGGGAGGGAGGGGCTGACTTTCTTGAGTCAGCCAGCTCCGTGTGGCTGCAAGGGAGGGTGGCCCCGACATGAATTTCTGCCTGTGGTCACACACCGGAGGAGGGCAGGCAGGGTGGGAGGGGACAGGGCAGCGGGGAGGGCAGGAAGCATAGCACATAACGCACACCCCTGGATGAAGTTCAACCTGAGAGAGTGACACGTGAGGGGCCCAACCACTCAGGCACCAAGCTGTCCACTGCTCGCCTTGTGTCTTATACGTGCCATTCGATCGTCTGTTTGTGAAGTTAACTTAAACCTGCCGTGTTTACCCTCTATGTGTAATGATAATTTTAGAAAGGAGAGAAAGCATTCTATGGGAAGGATTCATATGAGGAAAAAATGCAGAAAGCTTGGATGTACAGGGAAAAACTGAACAGATGAACTCGGCAGCCTTCAATGATTTCTCCATGAGAACAGAATGCTACCTTAACCGATTATTAAAAGTTGGCCAATCAGCCTCAGGAAAGTTTAATGTTGAAACTGATACAACAGAGAGACCCGCAAACTGTGGAATCCCCTCCATCCTTCCTACAAGCCAGAGCAGGGCGTGGTTCCCGGCCTCTGCAGAGCACAAGGCCCGACCAGGGTGCGCCGGGCTGGGTTTCACGGGTGTGGCTGCGGGACTTATAGCTCGCTGGGTCGGCCTAGGAGGAGATTGCTCCTGGGGGAAAACCAGTAGATCCAGGAGAGGCTGAAGAACCTAGTGCGCCAATGTGAGCAGCTGCACACAAACTGCTTACTGTCCCCCTGCCTCAGTTTCCCCAACAGGCAGGAACAGGAGGGAAAGCAGGAGTAATGAGCCGATTCTTACAACGGCCCCACAGCTGAGAGCAGCTTGTCTTCCTGCTCACCCGCCCCCACCCCGAAAATGCAGCAGGACCACAAGCTGCTGAAAAGCCCGTTTAGTCTTTCAGCTGATGTTGGCACCGGCTCCGAACGCAGGGTGGAGGAACCCAGGGTGACCTGGTGTGGCCCCTCGTCTCTGAGGCCACATGTGAAATTCAGAACTTTCTAGGCACCAAGGCCAAAGTAGGGGTTCTGCCCTCACCTTGCGGAAGCTCGTCAAGTGCTCACATGCCACCGCCCAGCGTGATCACACAGGGCTTTCCCCGGAAGCGACAGGAAAGAGGTTTCTATTCTGCCTGCTGCCCCACCCTGGCCTCTCTGGGGCTCCTGCCTGTCACCCCACCCCTCATCACCACCCCACTGTTCTCTCAGGACAGTGGCTCCCAAATGCTAGCATCCCGGTCACCTGAGGGCTTGCCTGGCACTGGTGGACAGACCCTCACACCAGAGCCTTTGATTTGGTGACGGACGGGCCCAGGAGTGGGTGTCCTCACGTTCCCAGGTGACCACACCCCTGCTGGGGGAGGCCTCCAGCCCAGCGTTTCTGCCTCTGAGCTGTGCTGCCCGGTGGCATAGTGGCCTTAGCCACATGTGGCTATTTATGTAGAAATTAAAATAATGTTAAATAAAACTTTAAACAATGCACCCTTCATTCTTACTCAACACATCGCAAGTGCTTATGAGCCATGCGTGCCCGGGGCTGGCTCATGGGGCAGCAGGTGGGGGCACTGCCATCGGACAAGGCTCCCTTCAGAGTGAGCTGCTCCAAGCTCTGCACCGGGGCCCCTCCGAGGACAAGTGGAGTCCCCTAACCTGTCCCCTCCCTGCCACTCACTGGTCTGTCCCCTGGGCCAAGCCAGCTCCCTGCGCCGCACGCCATGTTCTTGGCTGTCAAGTGGGAGCATGGAGGTGACAATTGCTGGAGAGCTGTTTTGGGAATTCAGCGAGATGACACTTGTGCACGCACTCTGTAGACTGTATGGTGACACGTGAGTGACAGTTACCACTCTACTCTGCTGGGCTGCCAGCAAGCGTGCTCGCTCAAAGCCGGGCTCAGCCTCCCACTTGGCCCTGCCATCCACTTAGCTTTGCTGCAGCCCCTCTGCTTGGCCCAGCAGGGCTGTGTGGAGGACAGGGGCTAGGCAAGTGGGGTTTCACTGTCTCTACTGAACCCGCATAGATGCTGGGAGGTGCACATCGACCGGGATCTGTCTTGGACTTTTGTTTTGAAGGTGAAGACAGTGTCTGTACAATTTTGGGGTATGAGCCCAAATACATTCCCATGTAAACCCATAAAATAAGAAGTTTATTGTCATTGCTTGTAATTCCTGGCCTGCAGACAAACACATTTTTATGTGAGAAAAAGTGTGTATAAGCTCATACACTCTCTTCCTTGACAGCATCTGAGACAAGGTGGATGAGGAAGAAGGTTTCCAAAAAAGCAGCCAGGGCTGCTGAGGCTGCCTCAGAACCTGAGCGGAAACTGGGGCCCAGACCCGGCTCGGGCTCTGCTCTGAGGCCCTGCCCTCGCTGTGGGGCCCTGTGTGGGTT
>PVKM010045870.1:0-11847 GCA_004027735.1 Carollia perspicillata
AGCCTTGGAAGGCTTTCTTGGACTTACGTAATCACTGGGAGAAAGAAAGGGTTTGTGAGTGAGTGTGTGTGCTTCCTGCTGCTTTGCTTTTCTTCTTTATGAGAAAGACAAAATCTTAGAGCACAGGAACGTGTGAAAGACACAAATGGAAAAGCCGCAGAGGCTCTGGAGGACGAGTGAGGAGCAAGAGGTCAAAGGCGCTCCGTGCCATTGTCCCTGTTCAAGTGCTAGCAGGATGAGGCAGGCCTCTCCCCCACCCCTGCTCCGTGGGGGAGCTGGCACAGCGGCGGGCTGGATCCCTCCTTCTCCTGGACTCTTCCTAACACGCATCCCGACCCGCCCTCACGAGGCCTTTGTGTGCTCACTTCTTTAACTGCTGTCTTTCTCGCAAAAAGAAAAGCTCCACAAGGGTCAAGGGCTGTATCACTCCGGTTGGGCAGAGAAGCTGACATGCAGTGGGAGCTTCAGCAGATGTCTGTTACCGCGTGAACCCATCCCGGTGCGTAATCACGTCCCCAGCATCGAGCACGCCTGGCACGTACGAGGAGCTCCGTAAAGACTTGCGACGTACGTGAACGAGCGAACCGTGGCTTATTTCTGGCGAAGCGGCCCGTTCGTCTTTTGAGGGTTTGGGGTCCTCTTGGGCACGCTATGAAGGGGACAGGATGGAAACCTGGAAGTCTGCTCTGCGCCACGGAACCACAAGCACCGACTCTCCCGCGGGCAGCAGCTGAGATCTCCGTTCTGCTCTCTGGGCCTCCTCGGGGCGGCTTGGAGGCCACTCCTGTGTGTGTGGTTTGGAGGTCAGCCAGAGCTTGGGGCAGAGCTGATCCACGCAATTTGGGGCGCTCCCTCGCTGGGTTTTCCTTTCCTAGGATGGGTGCAAACCATGGGAACTCTCGGGCTAGAAGCAATGAAAACAGGAGGCTGGTCCGATGCTGTCCCTGCTTCCCAGCAGCAGCTGTCTCCTGCAGTCTCTGCATCCGTCTGTCATTCTTTCTATCTGCCTGGTCCATCTCCCTAATCTATCTTTCTATCTCCCTAATTAGTATTCTCAGTTGCAGACTACAAAATCCAATTTAGCTGGTCGGAGCACAGTAGGAATTTGTTCAAAGATACTAGGTGATTCATAGAATTTCCCAGAGGGTCCCAGTTATCTGTAAGCTCACGGCGTCGACCACCAAGAACAACCTTCAAAGCACGTGGCGAAAGCTGACCCGGGGAAGCTTGTCCTTTCTCACCTGACGCCAGCGTTGCGGCACAGGCGCTCTGCTGTGCTCAGCTGTAACACCCACGTCCAGACACTAGAGAGTCTGCTCACCTCGACCTCTGGACACCTTCCCCTGCACCCTCACCTAGGGGTGGACTTTCCGTGGGGTGAGGAGATATACTTTAGAGACCCACGCACCCTTCTAAACCACCCTCTAAAGGCCTGGGACCCTGGAGGGTCCTGCCCTCATAGCCTTGACCCTGCTGCTAGGACTTGTGCTGGCTTTTCTCTGGCGTGTCTTCCTGAGCAAGACTGTCTCTGGCGTGGGCAGCACTGGACCTGAGGGGTGGCAGGGGACCGCTGTTTAGGGGGAGGGGTCTCGACGGAGTGTGGATGCGCTGCTGGCTGCACGTGGCCCCTCACGCTACGGGACGGAGCCGGGGTGGGAAGAGAAAGCGAGGAAACTGTGGGCTGTGGGTGGGCTGGCTCGTCCCCTGCGCCACACCCAGACACAGAACGCCAAGGAGTCTGATGTTTCAGTTCAGCTCTGGCCTCCCAGGTCACGATCCATGACAGCATATTCGATCAGACTGGAGGTTAGAAAACATCCGATGTAATAGCTGATGAGCTTGATTTGTAGCTTTTCAAATGGGCTGTCGGCCTCCACTGTTTCTCTTGCCCTGGGCCTGGGAACTGGTAAGTGGGAGCCTTCGTGAGGACATCTTCGATGCTGTGAAACTTGAGGCGCATTGTTTAGTCCTTCTGTGCTTAAGTATTCCCAGCTCGCGAGTGGGATACATAATGGTACCAATCTCATAGGCTTGTCGTGGGGATGAAGTGAACTAGCACCGGCAAAGTGATTTAAAACAGTGCCTGGGCACATGGGAAAAACTACATAATCGACATGATAATTGTTATTATTTTTATTATGGCTATTGCCATTATTATTATTTTGTTAAATATCAGGTTATTCCCAGTCTTCGCTAATCTAAACAATAATTCACTGAGTACCTTTTGAACTGAATTATCATTACACATCCATAATCATTTCTTTAGGGCAAAAAAAAAAAACACAACATTTGCTAGACAGGAAATGTTAGGGTCAAAGAGGGTGCGTATTTGAAAGTCTTTTGATATGTTAATGAGCTGCTTCTAGAATTAAATTGGTTGAACGTATTATTCATTAGCTATAAGTCCCTAGCCATTGAGGGCTTGGACACTAAATTATCTAGGTTGTTAGAGACATTTCGAACTTAAACCCTTAGTGGGAGAAAATAAGCCCATGAACGAAAAGCTGGATTAACCTGAACAAAAACTAATTAGCAGCAGTCTGCTAGCCCAGGAAATCAAAAAGCACCTAATGAAGTCAAATGCAAAGGCCAGCAGTTCTTTAGTCCACCGGCGGCTGTGCCGTGTTCAGCGGAGGGCATCCTTGAGCGCTCTCCTTGTCCTTGGAGAAGGCTGGGGCTGCTGGGGTTGCCCCCACCCCGCCCCCAACCTTTCCCACTGACCTCGCTTGCCTTCCTGCACCAGGGTTTTCATCTTGTGCATGGACCACTTCTGCATTCACTTCCCTCATCTTCCCCCTGAGAAATCACTCTGCTTCTGTGACTTACCGTCAGCCCCTGGCAGCTGGAGGTTCAGAGAGGTGGCCGCGGCAGGTGGAGCTTTGGGCCAGGTGTTATTTCCTCTTGGAAATGAGCTCTGGGAAGGTGACAGAAGCCCATGGAGTTGAGTTTGGGGTTTAGTTACTCCAGAAACCCCAGGGGGACAATATATCCCATGTATTTTCATCTGACTCTCGGAATGTCTAATTTCCACCTGCACCAAGTGCGGGAAATACGGAAAACATGAATAGAGCTACGCTGTCGGCCCAGGTCTGCTCAGTGCCCTTCTCCACCCGGTGTGGTGCCCAAGAGATTGACCTGCATGGGTTGCCTCAATGGGCCTCTTTGTCCTCTAGCCTCTGTATGGGCTTAGCCAACCGGAGGCACCAGCTGGAGACGTGGAGGGAGGGAGGGAGGGAGGGAGGGAGAAAGGGAAGGAGGGGAGAGAGGTTGGGCTCGTTCTTCCCTTTGGCTCCCTCTTCTCATCGTAGACCTGAAGGCACATCTCTTGTTGCAGCTTCTCTATGGCTGTAGTTCTCTCCAAGCTCTGATAAACTTGCAGGCTTCAGGGAGGGGGTCCACAGCATCTTCCTGATTTTCCAGAAGGGTCTGCACCATTGCTAGTATGTTTCTCTTAACTCCATTCACAGGGTCATGAATAAATCCTCCCCTTTGGAGTGTGCTGGCTCCAGCCAGGCCTCCATCTGTGACAGAAACTCTGTGGTTTGGGCCCAATTCTGGGGGAGGGGGGTTGCTAGCCTGCTGCTTTTCCCAGTATAATCAAGGGGCGGTAGGTAGAATGTGCTGGGTAAGACTTTAGTTCTAGAATGCAAGAGGTTGAAGTCCTGGTTCACTACATCCTAGCTGTGTGACCTTGGGCATGTGACTTTACCTCTCTGATCCTCAGTTTCTCCCTCTCTAACATGGAGATAATTGTAGTGCTTACCTTTTTGGGTTGCGAATCACTGGAATAATTCCCAGAACTCAGCAGAGTACTATAATCCTGATTATAGTTTTGTTCAAAAGGATACAAACCAGGGCCAAATGAAGAGACACATGGAGTGAGGTCTGGGAGGACTACAAACACAGAGCCTGGGTGTCCTCTTCCCATGGAATTAGGTGCCTCACTGTCTTAACACCTCAACGTGTCCACCAAACAGGACCTGCCACCAAGCTTTGGTGCCTAGAGTTTTTACTGGGGTTCCATTACATAGGCACGCTTGACTGAACCACTGGACATGGGTGGACCTGGGTTTGAACTCATTTCCAGCTGCCCTCCTCTTCCACTGGGTCACCCTGGCCGAAACCCCCAACCCTCTAATCACACGGTTGGTCTTTCTGGTTGACCAGTCCCCATCCTGAATCATCTCAACTCTTAGCGCAAGTGCAGGTGTGTTCCAAGGAGCTCATGAATAACAAAAACATTCCGTAATGCAGGAAATTCCAAAGATTCAGAGTCTTCTACCCAGGGACAAAGGTCGACCAAATTCTTTATTGCACAATGCACACATTATTTCATATAAATTACCCGATTCCTATAAGAAACATCATTGCTCCCACTTCGCATGAAGACACTGCGGGTACCCTGGGGCATGCGGGATTTGAGCGCGTGTTTCAACTTCTTTTTCTTACTATCCCCCAATGCCTGCCTCCAACGAGAAGACTATTTTATCTCAGTTAACTGCCACAATGTCCTCTATCGCCAGTGGCAGAGTCCTAATTTTTCCAACCCAAATGAATAGTTGACTGTAGTGAGAGACTTTAACTCACTCTTTTTTTTTTCTTGCAAAGGATTCTGGGAGCTAGAGATTTGAGTTCTAGTCCCCCAACTCTGTGCATTCAGTAGAGTGGGATGCGAGGCTTTATCTTTCTAGACTCAGTTTCTTCATCTGAAAAACAAAGAGCTTGGACTAGCTCCCTCGGGGCCTCGCAAACTCTAAAAGTTCCAGAGCTGCCTGTGGCCCAACTCTGCAGGGCAGAGGAGTCACCTACTGTTGGGATGAGCTGACAAAAGTAATAACACTTCCCAACAGGGGAAATCCACACCCAGAAAGTCCCTCTTTCCTTCATCCATTCATAAATATTTTTTTGAGAACACGCACACACCAGGAGCAGCATTAGAGGCTGGGGACATAGTGAACAGAAGGCAGGTATGAAGCTCACCCTCAAGGAAGTGAAGAATGGTAAATCGGACATGAAGACGAGCACTCAAAACATGGAGGAAGTAGGGCGTTTGGGGCACACGAGAGGGGAACTGACTTAATGTACAATCTGGGAGGGCTTCCACAAAGAGGCAGCATTTAAGCTGAGACCTAACGCGTTTGAAAACCTCAGCAGGCTGAGAAGGAAGGGCCGCGTGAGTAGGGTGGAGTGTTCCAGGCAGAGAAAAAAAATCCACACGAAGGCCGGAGCTTGGTGCACCAAAGCTTTCCCTGTCATAGAGGGAATGGCTGTCTGATCTTTATTGGGCCCTAAAATGTTCAGTGTAAGGTGTGACTGACTGAATAGACATTATATAATATATCTATGAATAATGAATATATAGTAACTCTTCCATTAAAATGTAAGCATCTCAGGAGCAAGGCCAATGGATGCTGCTGAAGTCTGGAATCCAAGGTTGGGCCCGCCTCAGTTCTTTGACAAACTCCATTGCACAAGCAGTTATTGGTAACAAAGGAGAACGAAGACTTACTGAGCACTTACTATGTTCCAAGCACTATTCGCACTGCTAATATGAGAATAATATGCTAATATGGTAACTCATTTAACTCCAGTAACAAACACCTGTAAAATATGCTCAGTGCCCAGATGGGGAACATGGGCGGAGGCGAGGGAAGCGACTTCCCAGTTTCACACGGTTATTACATGGCCAAGTGAGGCTTTAAATACCGATAACCTTCACCATCATGCCGACTGTGTTGGAAGAGGAAGGTAAGCGCCACCTCATCTTTCAACTCCAAGCCCTAAAAATTGGGCAAAATTAATACATGTGGAAAGACTATCACATAATCAGATATCTCGACGCCAAAGCCCATTTAGACCAGATGTATCAAGCCAGATAGTGAAGAAACACACTAGCTAACATTTTTCCAGTGAGCTTATTATGTACCGGGTATCATGGAAAGGAGACAGTCGTTGGTATGATCTCATTGATTTCCCCAATGAGCCCCAGATAGAGGTGTTACTATTGTAACTCCCACTGCAGCAGAGGTCCAGGGATGCTAAGGAACTCGCCCACGCTCACCCAGCCGGAAGGGGTAAGGTCTAACCAGTCTGTCTGTGTGTGAGGCTCTAGCCATTCAACCAAGCAGCGCTCAAGCCAGCGCAGACACAGCCTTAGATGAAAAACCTCTGGAGAAAACGGTGAGGTTGGTTCCACGTTTCTTATGGTTTTCAGGGCTGATGTTCACTGGAGGTGTCTAGCCAGGTCCAGACACGGCCTGGAGCCTCGGAGGTGTCTGTCCCCAGCCAGTGAGCTCCTCCCAGCTCTGGTACAGGCGGCCCAAAGCCTCAGCCGCTGCCCTGGCTCCTGGGGGAATCACTTTCACACTAAAGGGAGGTGGGGATGGTTCTTATCTTGACACTTCAAAGAAAGCCTCCTCCCCGGATGTCTTCCTGCCCTGAGCAGTGCTGACGTGGAGGCCTGGTGATGAAGGGTTTGCCTCGGCCCTTTGATCCCGGCAGAGAGGGCGAACCCTGCTCTTCCAGGCCTGAGGAATGCTGGGCTGCACTTCTTCTTCGCTTCTGGCTTTCTGTAATAGTGACAACCTCACCGGTTCCTTCCCTCACTCAGTTTGGTCCCAAGGACACTGGCCAGGGGTAAGGAGAGGATTCCAGAAAGGAAAGGCGTCTGTGGCTGGCAGGGAGTATGAATTGGTTTAGTCAGGCAGATGGTTCTGACATTGCTAAGCACTTCTTACTACCCATGTTCCAATTCTGGTGCTGCTCTGACCCGTGGTTCCTGATCTGGGTACCATGGAACCCCTGATAATCTACTGAGAGCTATGAATATTGGTGCAAAAAAAATGGCACATGGACAGGGGATTTGGGAATGCAATATCAAATTTCGGAAGCCTATTCCTGGGTTTCTTGGGTGTTCACGGGTTCAAGTGAAGAACCCCTCAGAGTATGGCTGCCACTCAGAACAGGGCACTGGGGTTTCTTCCCACCTTAGTCCAACGACCTGATCTCTCTGACTCCCCGTGTCTCCACCTGTCACTTTGAGCCCACACCTCATACAGCTGGGAAGATCATAGGAATTCACGCAGGCAGAAAGTTCAGCCCATGCAGTATTGGGAGCGATAGCGCCATTGGTGGTAACCTGTGCTACAATGAGATTCCCTGCCTCTTCTCATTCGGCCCCAGGAAAGAGGCTCTAGGGGGAAGAGACACTTTGTAGCCTCAGGCCTCAGTTTTCTAATCTGACCAATGAGTTGATCGCAGCCCTGTCTGGTCAATACACAGCCTGGATCAGGAGGCACAACCACACTAAACGAAAGGAGAGTGGTCCTTACCTGCAGGTGCCATCAATGTGTGACGCTGATATTATTGTCATTTTGTACATGGAACGTTTTGTTGGTCTTGAATTGGAGGGGGTCGTGTCTTACTAATCCATATGCTTGTGGCTGGAGGGTGAGGGAGGCGGAGACTCCCTTGATATTCCAGAAAGAGTGGGCCTAAGGGAGCTAGCTTCTTGGTGGATGACTAACCCCACATATTTCTACAGTGCTAACTAACATCGTACAAAAGTCATCAGGTCAAACCCACGTTCAAGTTTGCTCTCTCTCGACCTCCTGGAAGGAGAAGATAAGACAGACAAAAAAAGGAATTTTCTCAAATCACAATGGAGAGGAGAGAGGGACTTAAATATTCATTGAGTCAACACACTTACCTGACCCCAACTCTGCACACCTAAGCAGAGTTGAGGGCAAGTTACAAGGCAAAGAAGCTGGTGGAGAAAGAAGAAACGATCCCTAGAAGGAAGACACGCAGACCCGGAGAACGCAGGCCTAGTGTACTGGCAGCCTTCCGAATGGCGGGCACTGTCAGAGACCCTGGAGAACCAGGTTGGGTAAGTTTCTGGGTTGGGGGTAAGAAGCTTCTAGAATAATGAGGGTAATAGCAACAGTCAAAGGGGGCACCATGCTCTGCTCCCGATGCATCGATTCATCCAACGCACGTGTACGGAACACCTATTACATGTCAAGCCCCTTTCCTGTCCCTGGGTTCCAGAACCCTGATGGAAGGGCTCCTTCCATCTGTGCTACGAATGCATAAGGGAAACCAGACAGAGAGGCATTGAAAAGCCACCAGGTGACGGGGAGGGAGCTGTCAGCCAACAACACTGAGAGGACTCTTGTCCACCCAGATCCAGGAACACAGTTTCGCCAGCCATGTCCTTAGCAGACAGTTGCCTGGATTTGTGGACTGGGGATTGCGGCCTGGGCCGTACTGAACCTAGGGAAGGAGGGCCTCGGTCAATTCGGTCAATTCGTGTTTAAGGAAAAAGGTTCTGGAAAGCCCTCAGGGGTCAAGCTGAGGAAGCAGTACCCAGTTGCCAAGAAGGAAGAAGCAGGTGGGAATCCCTGAGGCTCAATAAATGCAACTATTTTATGCCTGACGGCAACTCTGTAGCCTTGTAAGGACCAGAGGGGCCAACGGAATGAACCGGAGCTTGTTTGAACGCTTCCTTTCATTTAATCTACTTAGTGCGCTTAGTGGATTCAATGAGCTTAATCATATATAGATTTAATAAACTTACTAAATTTATTAAGGGCATGAAAGAGGACAAATGACAATATCACGTATATACAAACACACGTATACACACCTCCATTCACCTATCCATCTACAAATAGATACACAGTACCTTGAGACAAATGAATAGTACAATAAAGTTTCTGTTTTATTATTTTATTTGACAGATTCTTTAATAGTTTTAAAAGGGAGCTTAGAACACTATAATATTGCTCTATTACGTACAATATATACTTGCTTGGCTAATTCAATCAGTGAAGCTATGCATTAAGGGTTGTATATATGGCATTTCACTGGATTGCTCAGAGCGCCCACACCTCCATGAGGTAGGCACTACCAGAGTCCCCATTTTGTAGAACGGAAAACTGAGGCTTGGCTGTCTTGCAACTGTGTTTCTTACAAATCACGGAGGTGCTGGGACCCGCGGTCCGTCGCCTCAGATCCCACGCGAGTCCTCAGCAGAGCCGGAGTCCTGTCCCCGAGGTCGTGCGCTTTTCCATTCCTCCCTAATTCCTTCCAAATCCACACCAGCTTTGATCCAATTCAAGTTCCACTGAGCCAGCTTTAGAGAAATTGAATTTCCTTAATAGGTTTTCCTAGACAAATCGCCGGAGAGCCAAGCAAACTTGCAGAGAGAATTCGGTGGAAGTCGGGAGCTCCTTTTGGCTCTGCCTCCAGCAGGCTGTGCAGACCAGGGCAGATCACGGGCCTTCTCAGAGCCTCCGTGTGGGGTCTGGGGACAAAGGCGGCCGGGCCCAAAGACCCGCCCAGGCGCTTCCGCGGTAGCACTCTGCCATTCTGAGATGCCTGGTCTCCTACAAGTCCCGGTGTCTCAGACTGATACAATACGCAGCAGACAAATCCCATTACAGGGCACTCCGTGAGTCTCCACTTTGTCACTGACTGTTAGGTGACCTGAAGTAGGCCTTCTCCCCTAATCTCCGACCCCTCCCCCCGTCCGGGGCCTGGCCTCCCCTATTAGCAGCTGGAGGCAAGGATATTTACCTGTAAAGCGCTCTTTGAGCTCCTCAGATAAAGGGCTTTGCATTAACAAAGCTCAAAGCGGATTGTTTTTTAATGGGCCCCCGCCAGACCGGCTTTGTTTTGCTTTTTTGTATTTCTTTGCCCCCTTACACTCAGAGAAGTGCAAAGTCCTGTTTGCCCTCTGAATTCTCACAGGGTTAATTCATCTGTTTGCTTCTGGGTTTGAATAGGTCTTTTTCTTCCTAGTCTTAGAGGTCCCCAAACTCTCTCGGGTCATGGTGACTTTAGTAGCTTACTAATTATTTCATTAAGCCTCTAACAATCCTGTTTATGAAGTCATTAGCTAAAAAAAAAAAAAGAAAGAAAGAAAAAGAAAAGAAAAAAAACAACAACTTAGCTTGGATGCCCTAACGAGTTAGTACTGTTGGAAAAATCACACGTATGAATTTTTTAAAAAAATTATTTGATTCTTACTAACGGGATTTCATCCTATTGGACACCGCACAATTTCTCAAATCTTGGAATGGAACGGTCGCTGTTGCTTTCACTTCACATTCCACACTGGTTCTCCTACCTTTTTCTTTTTTTTAAACACAGCCACTGTCATCAAAGACCCAGCTTCTCGAAGACACAGAGTTACTGAAACGAACGCAGCGCAATGAGACGGAGCAAGCTCTGGCCGCGCTATTCCTCCTGCTAACTACAACTAAAATGCCTGGAAATGCGCTTAAAGCAACTCTCCAAAGACTCTGAAAGGTGGAGAAAAGAAAGTGCGTTCCCTAGAAGACTTTGCCCTCCATATGTATTCCACGTTGGGCATTAGAGGGGCTCACAGTCCAGGAACCCCAGCGGGTGTGGGCCCGAACACCCCAAAAAGCTTGCTCCTTCAAGTCAAAGTGTTGTGGAAAAACGAACTCTTACACGATCTGGGGTGACAGAGTAAGCCTTTATTACACGCGTGGGCCCAGAGGAGACAGCTTCCAAATATTGGGCCCCAAGGAGGGGTCAGGTGGGTGCTTAAATACCTTTGCAACAAAGTGGGGAGGGGAGAGGTCTCGTGGTACAAGCAGGAGATACTAACTGTGAAAGCCAAGGACATAGGAGAGGAAGGGGAGTGGTCCAGGGCCCAGGACAAAGAAACAGCAGGGGAGCATCTAGGGCCTGGGGCAGGGGATCATCTAACTAGTCAACAGGTGATAGTCTGAAGCCGGGAAGCCAGCAGGGAGCCATCAGGGCCCGATACAGAGTGCCAGCTTCAATTTCTATCTATATTTTAAATTTCTACTACAAAAGGACCAGGGAGAGCACAGCCCTGCAGGACAAACCCTTCTGGCCATCCCTGCTCTGGTCTAGGGGCACACCGCAGAAGGTCCACACTCCCTCTGCCCACCAGGTATTGCGGACACAAAGCTGGGGTTGGGGGAGCCCTGGGGACCATCCCGTGCTGCAGTATGAGGAAGCACCCCTTTCCTTTCCCATCAAATGTCACCGGGACTGAGGGGTGGAGCCCTGCTGACCACCCCGAGAGGAATGACAAAAACGTCCAGCCAGGGAGTTAAGAGGGGTGAGGATTACAGAGAGGAGGGGGCTGAAGAAAGGAAGTCAGGGTATGAAGTCCTGGGCACGGCCCCGAGCAATCCATGCACGATCGTGTTCACGGTCATGAACACGTTTTGTGGATAAAGAAGCTGTAGCCAAGACATGGAGCCCCCCAGCGTGTCTTCGGTAAATGCCCGGGGAAGAAGCTGTGGGCATACACACACTGGAACACCCACCACGCAGCCATCAGACAGGATGAAATACCGCCATCTGGGACAACGTGGATGGCTCCTGAGAGTAGCATGCTAAGTGAAAGAAGTCAGACAGAAAAGGACTACACCGTCATTCCTGTGTGGGTTACCAAACAGAAAGCAACAAACTAACTCACAGACTCCAACAACAGAACAGAAGGGTGGTCGCCGGACGGAAGCGGGGCCGGGGGAAGTGAAGAAGGTAGAGGGGGTCCCATTTACAATGATGGAGGGAGACGACTTGGGTGGTGAGCACCCAATGCAATGCACAGACACGTATTGCAGAATTGTGCACTTGAAACCTCTACAGTGCTACTAGCCGAGGTCACCCCCATAAACTTAATGGATTTTAAAAGAAAGGAAAGCGAGACAAAGGGTGGATGACTTACTGAAGGTTATAGAGCTTCTGAGTGACAGAGTCTGAAACGTGTCCTAGCAAAACGTTCGTTCTTAACAGAAAGCAGGGCCTATCTAAACGTTCACAACTAAAAATGATAAC
>PVKM010045871.1:0-11846 GCA_004027735.1 Carollia perspicillata
GAGCTGTATTTTGTACATTGGTAACTATCAGAGCTGCGTGATGCTGGAGGTTTTATTTTGACTGGATAAGGGTACTGGTATAAAATCAAAACAGGGAGCATCTCCGTTCGAGACACTGAGGTTAAAAATGGGTGATAAGCACTGGAAACATTGGGGCAGCTGCACTGTGGCTGATGTCTCCTAGGGAAACCGCTTTATCTGCCCGTCCTTAGGCGACCCTGGGGCTGTGCAAAGCCCGTGTCCAGCCTCTCCCTGACTAAGTGCATCTTGCCCCTGTAACACTGTGAAAGTACCTGGATTGTGATTTCTCACTGCCGCATGTTTGTGTTGGCAGGATCCAGCTCGGATCAGTTATTAAATTTGAGTGCAATGCTCCAATCTTTTTTATTATTGAATTTATTAGGGTGACGTTGGTTCATGAGATTGCACAGCTTTCTGTGATACACAATCCAATGTTGCATCGTGCGCCCACCACCCAAAGTCGTGTCATCCTCCGTCACCATGTATTCACCCCCTTCCCCCTCGACTGCCCCCATCCCCTTCCTCTGCCAACCACCACGCTAAGCCTGTGAGACAGAAAGCCGAAAGCAACCAATGAACAAACACGGAAAACAAGGAACTTAACTGCCGTCATCTTCAAGTGCGTAGCTCCACAATCTTGTCACAGACATTCGTTTGAAAGAAAAGTACTTTGTAACTTCTCCCCGTGCGTTGCTTTTTTTTTTTTTTTTAGCAATATCAGAATCCCCCTGGATGTCACCTAGATCCCCAGTCTCCGTGTTCTCAGTGGTAGCATTTTCCCACTTTCTACAGAATATTCGGTGCAGAATTTGCTCATTACCTCACTTTTGGAAAATGGCATAAAACAGGAGGAAATTACGCAGGAGGAGGAGAAGGCCCCCTATCGAAATGGCCTGTGGGTTTATTGTCTGTCCATGCTGACTGCTGGGTGAAAACAAACTCAGTAAGCACTGAATGCGTGAGGCCTAAAGGGTTTCAGGCATTGGAGTTACATGAGCACTCAACCCAGACTTGTAATGAGTTTGTCTCTCTTGGGATTTGCAGTGTTATTAAAACTAAACAGCTCGCTTGCCAGATGCGCTCAGGTGAACACCCTTTTGTCGGACATTCTGCCGGAGGATGAGTCCATGGCCTTGAGTAGGTTTTTAAATGGCAAGTAAATTGGCTATTGATTAGATTTTCCAATGAACGCAGCCACCACAGAAATACTTCGTCACCTTTAATTAGTATCAGCATGATACTTTGGCTGTGACAGTGAACATCAGTGGTGAAAAGGTTCTTACGAGATCTGTCTGGAGTGGCCAGTGAGTGAACGCAGGTTGCTGTGGTGCGTGCCAAGGACACAGTGGTGAGTGCAGGAGTTCACTCTCCGGTGGGGAGGCCGACATCAGTCAGAGAATCACAGAAGGAAGTGTGAAGTTACCGCTGTGGCACAGGTTAAGAAGAAGGGTCCGAATGCTGCTTAGGATGGCTTTTCTAGAAGCAGAGTCAGAGACAGACACTCAGATGCCCAGGTTTGCTGGGGGCGGGGCATCCTCTTAGGGGAAGGGGTGTGTCCAGAGCATGGGCAGACAGGGAAGGGCCAGGTCTCAGCTGCACTCAGCTTTTCAGCCTGATTCCGAGGGGAGCTCTGGATGGTGAGTTGCTCCAGGGTTGTCCCACCTCAAGGCAAGGGGCTAGCCTTTTGCAGTCTCTCCAACCCTGCACTGGTCAGACATTAACCAGGGTCTGACCTGGGGGGTGGGCAGGGCCCTGGGCAAGGGGCTGTCTATAAGGCCAAGGGTAATTTCCCCCAGAAGGAGGACAAGAACGGAGAGAATGAGTGTGTGGAGTTGGAGGGGCCCTGAGTGGGGCACCAGTCGCATCCACAGTAAAGCATAGGATACAATGTTCTTCTTTATTCACGTGGGTGGCCTCCCATAGGTGGCCTCCCTTGTAACAGAGAAAATGCCAGTGTTTTGAACAGGCCTGCCAAGGCCGCTGGGACCTGGGACGCACTGCAGCCTTATCTTACAGACGTCTATGCTCAGCTGTTCAGTGTGATACTTATTGTCACTCCAGTTACCCTTGTCCTGCCCGGATTTCCAGGCACCTTTGCTACGCAAACGGCAATGCATGTTTTGGACGTTATTTCCCATTTCATCAGCACGTGCTGAGGCGCCCAGTTTCATTGTCTTACGTTTTTACACCCAAGGTCCGGAAGTGCTCTGGAATGTTGCTTTAGGTTAAAACCTGGCATACGGTACGGCTTTTCTGGCTCTCGAGAAATCTTTTTTCCTTCACCAAACATGATCAGAATTGCTGTCTTCACTGGAAATTGGCCCATGGTTGAAGACAGAAAAAAGAGTCTTGGAAATCAAAACCTTTTTTTTTTTTAATTCCACACGAAAGGAGTGCTGGGGACGGGAGGGCTGTCTCCTCTGGCCGCCTCCTCACCTGTTCCATCTGCCTTTGCTGCTGCGTGTGAATCGGTCTCTTAGATCTCGGCTGCCTGGGCTCTTTTCACAGCTGTTTTCAATGTCATCACTTCTCTTTATTATTTGATATCTATTCCTTTTTTTTTACTTTCTTGCATGCTTCACCTTTCTGAGTTCTATTGGAGCAGTTTCCATTTCATAGCCAATCAAGGGAGGTTATTGAAATCTGGTTCTTTATCCAAAGAATACGCTGCCTCCCGCGTTCCTCGCTATTCCTGTTGTTGGGGACCCTCTGTGGATAACGCTGTGGTCCTTTCTTCGAGACATTTTGAGTCATTTTCGTGATCAGCCTGGCCGCTGGATTTGAAACACTGACAAGTGCCTGAAGAGACTATTTTATCTGATGAATTTCTTCCAATTGTGGGACGTATGTTTCTTGTAAGACCCATCGAAGGGCCGATTTCACGTCAGAGGTTTCACAAATGTAAGTGGAGGGCCCACGGTGTGCTCGCCGGGGGTCAGGGCTGGGGGGACTTCCTGACCGCAGGAGGGGCTCAGGGCATCGGTGTAGGTTGAATAAAACGGAAGGGGTTGGGTTGGACAATGCAAAGATAAGCACGGTTTTGCAGCACTCAGAATACAAGCAGGGGACGTGGACCTGCCAAGACAGGATTATAACAGAGCGTAACATGGCTCAATGTCCTCATCTAGAAACCAGGGTCAAGATCGATCTCCTGCGAGTATGAAGTGAAGTGATGCCAGTGCGGCGCTTAGCAGAAGGACAGACTCGGTGGGAGGGCGCTGTTTAGTAGAGACAGACGCAGAGCAGGGAGAAAGCGATCGGTTCCGTGGGGGGGGGGTGGACGCGCTTACCCACACCGTGCCTGCGAGTTGAACAAGATCTGTGGGTCTTCCCCCCATTCCTGAGCTGCGTCGGCAGCGACACCCCGTCTGCTGGTGGCACCGTGTAGGTCTATTTCTGTGGGACAAGAAATTGGACTCCTGTCTACAGGTTCGATCCCTACTGTTGCTTCACATTTTTGTTCGTAGAATGGCCAGTTTCGCTGCCAAAGGGAATCATCAAAGGCACCGCTCACCACTGCTGGTACCTGTTATTTACAAACACTCACTGGCCTTGATCGTGTTAGGCAATGATCATGGCTGCACGTGGGGTTTCAGAGGCCCAGGGCCTGTCAGGTCTCTGGGAATGACACAAAAATATTTTTGGGACCGATTTAGTCACTTCCACATCATAACATATCTGCTATGGAAAAGGAACCAGTAAATGTTAGTACTCTGCAAAAACATTTTAAAGGAGGGGTGTGTCTTTTTAGTATCTGCTTTATATTCAGTTTTTCCCCTAGTCGTTGCTGGAATCACGGGCCTAATTACTGGGCCTTGTCTCCCCTGAGAATGGAATCTTAGGAACACCTTCTGGCTCCCGAGGCGAAAGCCCATTACGGGGCATTGGCGAGAACTCCAGAAGGATTATGTACCCAGTCATGTCATCGCACGTGTAGACAAGATATGCCCCCTTCACTTCCCATAAGTTCGAGTTGTCTAGAATACTATGGAAAAGCGTTTATTGTGATGATGGATGGGTATGAAGTGTTTAACCGAAGTTTGGAAATGTTTAAAGCCTAAGACAATCACAGACACTTATTTCGTCAGAAACCTTTTTGAAATTTTACTTTTGACGAGGCTTAATCCATAAGCAAATACCATTGCTAAATATAAACCTGGAATACAGGTTTCTGCTGTTTGAAAGGGTGGGCCTGGATGACCTTTCAGCTTTCGTGGGATCCAGGTGCTGCTAATCTCTGCCAGCGCCTCTGCCCTGAGTGGGGCCCGGGATTAGACGCCGCCGGGAAAGCGTGAAATCGTGCCGCAGTGGCAGCAAGAAAATCTGACACGAAACAGAACAAAGGGTAACATTCACCTCCTTGGGATATCAGGTATATGCCTGTATAGTTAGACCAATTTGCTGTATACCATGATCCTCAACCCTAAAACGTGAGTAATGGGAGTTACCGGTTATAAATGTTCTCCGTCACGGATTAGTCGGCCATGATCGTGCTGCCAGCCTGCTTTGACCTTGCTGATCACACTTCCTAAGGCCTCTCCGGCTCCATCGCTGCACCCCGATGCATGACCTGTTCTGCTTACTTATCTGACGAGAGCCCGAGGCCTGCCCCTGGACCCTGAGGGAGGGCTGGGCACGCAGTGGTGAGTCAGCCACACAAGGCCCTGCCCCCCTGGAGCTCCGGTGGGAGGGACAGTTCACGAGTAAACAGGCGAAGAGATAAGGACAGTCGTTAGTGGCACGTGGTGATAAGGGCCAGGGCAGAGGAGACAGAGCTGAAGGCAGAGGGGAGTAGGAGCGAGCTCTCCACAGAGCTTGGGAAACACAAGCCTTTCTGCCGCCCCGATACCCGCTGTAAGCGCCACACGAGATCTTCAGAATTAGCTTCCAGGGAATGTCTCTGTGGTTAGGAAATGGTGAGCTTCCTTCTTTGTGAAACTGAACATTCTACAACATGCCCTTTCTCCTCCTTTGCTGTGGTTTTCAGGAAGCTTGGAGAAAACTTTTGTGCCCAGCGAAAGCATTACAGTTTCCCCTCTGGTCGGCATATTTGTGCAGCACGCGAGCCAGTCGTCCTCAACCCCTGCACCCACCCGCCCCAAGGGTGCGCCGGTGAGAGAGTGGGTGGGCTGGGGCGGCCTAGGACAGCCCAGACAGACAGGGGAGAAAAGACTTTTCCAGCCGGAGCAGAGACAGTTGAAGGGGAGTTTTTAAACGAAGTTTCTCAGTGTGCCGAGCCATATAACTCACACCTCTAAACTCAGTGAAATCAACATCACTCTCCGGTGTCTGGTAGGAACTGGATATGTGTTCGGGGGAGGCGTCCACCTGTTGAGGTACCTGACACTGCCATAGATTTAGAGTAGATATCCCAGAGGGGCCAGCCTCATGTGGGTTCCATTGGGCTCCTGATTGTTTTTTGTTTTATCTCTTTTCTGATTTTATTGCATTTACACACGTATAAATAAGAACATTGGCGATACCTACAAACAAGTCTCCCCCCTCCTCTCCCCTCTGTCTTTCAACTTTCCTGAGAACCTGGATTAAAATCTTTGCGCTGATACCTACCAGCAACCCCCTCAGACAAGCTGCTTAGTGGTGGGAGCTGCAGCGCCCCGCCCAGGCCCCTGCGTCAGTCCAGGGCACTCACAGCCCAGTGTCTGCAGGTCTTGGCTGCTGATGGCTCCCGGCCGCTCCCAGCTCAGGAGGATTTTTCTCCCTAGAGCTTGCGTCCTCCTTGGCACAGGCGTGGAGTAGTGGCTCTCCACAGACAGGACTGACTAATACACGGGTACAAGAGGCTACCCTCTCTTCTCATGGTGGGACTGGCACTTCGGCACCACCCGTGCCTGAGCTCCTCGTGGGTCCGACAGAAGCAGACTCCAGCTGAGACCACGTCTCCGCTTACCTCCTTCCTCCGTCCTATCGTGTTTCCTTTTCTTCCCTTATTTCAATAACACTCCTCCGATAAATCCTGTACACAGGAATGCCTGTTCTTTGGGCTCTGCTGTCTCTGTTGCTCACTTCCCCTAGGTACCTGTTCTCTACCCGTTTCTCCAGCACAGTGGGCTTTCTTATCCATAAAGTGGGGAAAGACTTAAAAACAGGCCTTCGAGAGCGCGCACGAACTGTTGTTATGGTGTTGGGCCACATCCCGTGGCTATAAGAAATGTCGAAAAGCTGAAACCCCACCAAAAGACTGCGGAGTGTCTTGTTATTCATTTGGAATGTTCTAGTCATCGTGGCCCAGTAGGTGACGCCCAGTGGGCTTGCTGAGCAATAATCTTTTCTTTCCCAGTTCTAAGTGCAGGGCTGCCCTCTAGTGGGCTCTGAGTGAATGTCCATGGAGGATATTAGGCTATGAAATAGGACTCTTGCAGCCGCATAGCAAACTGCTTGCAGATGAGTGTGTCTAAGCGTCAGTCTCAACAAGCTTCCAGCTGCCTCCGCAGAGCAACTCCTACAACCAGTGAGAACATGTGTCCCTATTCCCACGAAGCCTGGGTTTGGAGCCAGAAGGAAGCTTAGGGAGATGTCAGCTCCAACTTCTCACTTCCAGAGAAGAAACTCAGATGTCGGAAAGGTGGAGGTAAATGAGGGAAACTGAATTCTCGCTGTGGCTGGGCCCTGGCATTCAACTCAGAATGCTTTCATGTGGTGTGATACTGTCCATGTGGACGTGGATTCTTTCTCTATAAATAGTTCCCATTTACTTAATCACATGTATTCCTAATTATTTTTATTACCTTCTGACTCCTCTCCATGTTGCTCTCTTTTCCCTAGCCACCTGTCCTCTAACACCAGTGGTCAGTCCCAACCCTTTTGGCACCAGGGACTGGTTTTGTGGAAGATGGTTATTCCATGGACCGAGGCAGGGAGGGATGGTTTTGGGATGATTCAAGTGCATCACATTCAAGCTCACCTCCTGCTGTGCAGGCCAGTCCCTAACAGGCACGGACGCATACTGGTCTGTGGCCCAGGGTCTGGGGACCCCTGCCCTAACGGCCTCTCCAGCACACTCGGCAAGCTTCCCACTCCAGGACATTTGCACCGGCTGTTCCCTCTGCCTGACGTGCCCTTCCCTGCACTGCCTCCAAATCTTCACTCAAATGTTACCTCCTGTCTCTGACCACCCTACTTAGCTTTGTAAGCCCCCACCGCTAGCACCCCAGGTCTCCCCTTACCCTGCTGTACTTTCCTTTCCTTTCATAGTACTTATTACCTATTATACTGCATAACTTATTTTTTTATTATGTAAAAAATCCCTGAGAGCAGAGATTTTCATCTCTTTTGTTCACCGACATAGTCCACATGTCAGTGCATAGTGCAAAACAGGGACTCACTAAGTGTGCATCGAGTTAATTAACCTTCCAAAGTGAGTTCGTTATCTCGTAGAAGGGCTACTGCCTCCTCCCCCTGCCACCTCCTCACTCCCGGCCAGTTGGGTCTTTTGCTTTTTGTGTGATTAATTTTATTTGCTTATTTTGAACGCAGAACAAAGTCACATGTTTCATTAATAGAGGAGCCCCATCCTCCCAGGCACGGTGCTTGTTAATAACAATGAACCGGTCACTGCGATTCCAACTAGGTTTAAATCGGCCCGTAAGAAAAAGTCAGCCATCCACGACTCAATTTCTCCCTCTCCTGCTAAGCTTTTTAAAGGAAAATTAAGGTTTCGGTTATGTTCATCTAATCTTTGTCCCCTTTGAAAGTGAGCGCCTGCTGTTGTTTTCAGGAGAGTAGGGGCTGCTCTCTATCCAAAGCTAAACACTGTTAACATTTTGGTGTTTATTATTATAAGAGTTTTTAATTAATTTTTATTTTTTAATTTTATTTTTAATTACAGTTGACATTCAGTTTCATTTTATATTAGTTTCAGGTCCATAGCATTGTGGTTAGACAAGCATACATTTTATGTGTTTCCCTCCATATTTCAAGTACCCACCTGGCCCCATACTTGCCAGGAGTCATTACCAGATTATTGACTACATTCCTCACACTGTGCTTTACACCCCCGTGACTCCTCTGTAACTACCAGTTTGTGCTTCTTCACCCCCTCGCCTCGGTCACCCAGCCCCCCGACACCCCTCCCGTCTGACAGCTCTTGGTCTGTCCTCTGTCTCTACGAGTCTGTCTCTGTTGTGTTTGTTTTGTAGATTCCACATCTAAGTGAAATCATATGGTATTTGTCTTTCTTTGACTGACTTAGCATAATACACAAGGGTTTTTAATTAAACATTTTCTTAGTTCAGTGAGAAAACAAAGCAGTTGGAAGCAACCTTCCTCATTTTCCTGCCACAGGTCTGCCCTGAGCCCCCTCAGAGAGCGGGTGACCGGGCGGTGCACGTGGGGAGCGACACGCAGCCCGGGCAGACGAGACGCAGCAACCCCGGCCCTTGGGCCTGCAGCCGTGGGCGCAACGGGCCTGCGTCCTTTGGGTCAGGAGACGCTTTTTCCTCTGGGCTCAGGCCCCTTAGCTTTCGAAGACCATCCACCTTCCCGTTGGCTTCTTTAACATGATTTCAATTTAATAACGACATCATTTTAGATTATGTCTGCCTGCTCTGAATTTTCCCATTAAATGGTCATAACTTAATTACTTAAAGGATAACTAAGTAGAGCTTAAAGTATACACATTTCTTTTATGACTTAAAGTATAAACACTTTCTTCAAGGGCATGTAACTTAAGGTATAAGTTTAAATAACTTATAGTGTAAACATTGCTTTATAAACATAGAGGAGTTCCAACAATCATAGAACTTGCAAATGTAAGCTTCTAAGTGTTGTACAGAGACGTGCACAGCCTGTTCTGCAGTCTGCAGTCTTGTCAGCCATGAAGACAGTCCCGAGTGTTTCCAAGTGACTGCCGTCACCATTTCTTTACGGTGTTACAGCTAGGAGGGGTGCCATTGTGTTTGCAGCGGCATCTGCTCTCCCCTGGGAGAGGCTCCTTCCTTCCTGTGGTGTGACTAACTCGTGCCTGAAGTTCCAAAGCCAGGGTGCCCAGTGAAACACCCATACACACTGCCGCCGAAGGCCCTTGGGTCTGCATGGAGCTGGTCCCTGGCCATGTCGTGGGAAGATCCACGTTGTATCTGTCCGTAGATGCCTAGAAGGTTCTTGAGAGACTTGAACTCGATGATCTGTATGTTTCTTTCTTTTCCTTCCTTAATTTTTTGGCGAGCCTTCATTTTGGAGAGAAAAGCCAGACTGCAAGCCAACAAAGCTGATGAGATCGGGGTGCAGTCCCGCCTCCAGCTCCCTCTTCCCTCGAGGGGCTGGTCTGGACAGCGCACACCTGTGATGACTAGAAGCCTGTGAGGTTTCACAGGTGAAAATCATACACGCTCGTTCATTTTTCCTAACAATGCTCTTTGATGAGAAACATGGCTGGTGGCCTTCTCCTTTCTCCGGCCCCGGATCGGAATATCTGGGAAACATTGGGAGCGTCTGCGTTTGAGTTTCGATTTTCATATCCTTCAGTGGAGCTTCCCCGAGTGTGGCGTGCGGACCAGATGAACGTGGGTGGTGCAGGATTAGATGCTTTTTTTTGTTAACAGTGATGTTTTTGTTTTGATATGTATGAGGAAGAAATTTCACAGACATATTTAGCCTGGTATTTCATGGATATAAATGCTTAGCATTAGTCAAAATGATATTTAGCATTTTTAAGTGAGATGTTTAAAAGAGAAATTTTAAGTAAATAGTAACAAAATTGATGTATGCATTTGGAAAAAATTTTGAAAGTGATGGCCCACAGGCTCACAATGAGAGAGGGGTATGTTCAGTGGGCAGAGGCCATCAGACTGTTTCTTAAAAGGCAGAGGATGTGGAAAGTTCTAGACTCAGGTCCATAACGCGCGACAACTTGGCAGAACCCCGTATGGAGAGATTTCTTCTAGGCATTGGGGTTTCCCCGACCGGAGAGTGCAGCTGCCAGAGTGGGGGTCCTTGCAGAGTGGGGGTCCTTTCACTGCTCTTATGGGGTTTCGTCCCATGGACAAGTGGTGGCAACCATTCAGCCTTTCGCTTTCAGAGTTAGAGAACGACAATGTAACTGAGGCCCAATCCCTTGAGTCATGCACTCACCAGACACCCCAGGGCTCCTCTGTGCGGGGCCCCGGCCAGGTGCTGGGAGTGGCGGAGCGAGGGGGCCATCCATCACAGGGTTTTAAGCCTGCAAGCGACCTATCCTGTTAGCACTGCTGAAATAACACCGTGCTGTCCTGATGATGGGGTGGCCCACAGGAGAGGGGGCGGCCAGAAGACATGGTGGTGGCTTGGACCAGCATGGTGGCAGTGGCGATGGAGGGCAGCGAGCAGATTTGAGAAGTGTTTCAGGGCAGATCCAGCTGGCCGTCGTGACCGATTGTGCCCTGTGCACAACAGGAAGAGCGGAGTCAGGGGGTGCTGGGGTCTCGGCTCGGCAGGCCCCGTGGAAGGCAGTGCCAGTGCCCATGGCTCACCCGACACAGTGTGGAGTCCCAGGGTCACGTTCTCTGGGAAGACCGCAGTTTGTGCCTTGTGGGTCAGTCCCCACTCGAGGCTCCGGGGTGGCCTCCTTCTTCGGGCACAGGGCTGAGCATGTAAAAGGCGCCTGATCGATGTTGACTGAAGGGCTAGTGGAGAACCCGGGGATTCAGAACTCACGGGTGGGCGACTACTGGTGCAGTGTGGTCTCCTCTGCCTCGTTCTATATCTTATTTTGAAACTGGACTCCAGTCTTGCCTTGCCACTGTAAAGACCCGCATGTGAACACAACAGAAGCCCCAGCCTTCGGCCTCAGACCCATGAGAATCTGCTCGGTGACGAGCAGAGCTGAGACCCAGGAGGCAGCTCGGGGTGAAACCGATTAAAGCCATATGTTAAAGCCAATCAATAGCCGTATATAGAAAAAACATCTATATCCATGTGCGTATCTGTGCTTTATAGGTATATCTATATCCATATCTGTAGACAGATAATTTATTTTAATAGTACTATGAAGTTAAATTGCAGAAATTACTGTGTGAGAAAATGTAGGCTCAATTTTCCCATCAATCAACGTAAGTGGTTTACTCACATGACTCTGGAGCAATTTATAGCCACTTTAGAAGGTGAGTGGCACGTGAGAGCTGATGGAGACTATGCAGCGAGTGTAGAACCGGGGAGAGGACGACAAACAGGAACGAGGCAGAAAAGGTGACGAGAAGCGAGGATGAAGTCAGTGGCCCAGGGCAACCTATTAGGATATAAAGTAAGCCCACGCCCTGTAGTGGTCCCTTGAGGGGGCTCCGTGGGGGAACTGGTGGTCTCTCTGTGAGCAGCGGCCCGTGAGGCATCTTCCGGAAATGTACAGAGTGGGCATGTCTAGTGAGAGTGGGACCAGAAAAGGAACACATCTGTGAATGAGACCTCCTTTGTGAATCACCGGAAACTGGGTACTGAAGACCCGCTTGTCCGTGGGTTGAGTCTCTTGACACAGAATCTCACTGGTTCAGAACGACTTGAACGCTGGAGACCAGAGATGGGAAATCGGCCTGCGGCCAATACAGGAAATGTAACAGGCTGGAAAGGACATATCGACCGCGGCAGCTCCGGGTGATAGGGTAAAGAGAAGGCAACGGACTGGCTTTCTTTAATGCACTCTTCCACCATTCTGACAAGTTTTGGAGATTCAATACTTCTGTGGCTAGCTCCACATAGAACAGCGATTTTCTGTAGAACAGCGATTCTCAACCAGTATGCCATAAGATATTTTAAAACATATAGTCCCTGACTATTTAGTCAGGGGCACTGACCTCTTTTTCCTTAGATTGCCAAATAAACAAATAACAACAGCCAAT
>PVKM010045872.1:0-11856 GCA_004027735.1 Carollia perspicillata
TCTGGCTAGAGATTGAGCTGCGTTCGATGTTTGTTGTAGCCGTAGATGCCAGAGACTTCAAATTCCTGCAGTGTCCTTGTTTTTGTCTGCTGTGTCTGGACTTCCCTAAGAACTTCTCCTTAGGTAGAGTCTGCATCTTTTTTTTTTCCTTCCAATTTTATTTTGTATGGTTTCGGGTGTACAGCTTAGCTTAGTGGTTAGACGATTGTATACTTCACATAGTGTTCCCCTCAAGATTTCGAGTACCCCAACTGGCACCATACAGAGTTATTGCAGCATCATTGACTATGTTACCTATGATTTTCTTACATCCCCCTGATTATTTTGTAACTTAAAGTCTGCATCTTGCAGCTCCTTAAATCCATGATTTTTACACTGGCGTGGTCGGGGCATGTAATGGAAGGGAAGTGTCCTGTAATCTCATGATTAAATCTCAGTCATTTAGCAGACATGTGTCCCTGCACTGTGATCTTCGCAATTATTTCTTGGCTCCTTTTTTCTCTCTTAAGTGAGACAGGAAGGCTAGAGGGGACTGGAGGCAGAGAAATGCCCTTCCCCCAGGCGGGGTGAGACTCTCGTGAAGTCTTTTTCCTTTGTTAGAGAGGACGCCCTGGGTGTGGCTCACAATACTTTCTCTTCCCTTCTCCCTCCCAGAACCACAAGATCTTGGTTGGCCCTTCCTCAAGAAGACCTGACATGGTTCTAGGAGGCATAACTCACAGAAGTGAGGGGATCCACCTCAGATCACCCCCAGGAGTTTCTCACTCTCAAGCTACTCTGCGTTCAGTCTCTGCGGCAATTCATCTAAATTACCATTGTTAAAAGATAAGCTGAGGCATACTAAACATTTTGTGTTTATTTGATCAAAAGTTGATTTGAATCTGGCAGACCCCACCGGGAAGTGGTTAGAAGTGCTGTACTGACAGGAGCTCAGGGAGATTCTTTTACTGAGAAAAGGTGAAAGCAAAGCAAGGAAATTAACTGGCTATAGCTTCTAGCCTGGTTGGCTCTTTGAGATTGGCTGTCTTTAGGTTTCAATTTCAGGCCCTTGAGGCATTTACAGGCTTAGATTTTGGCTTGCTTACACAAGCTGCCAGGGCATCAGAGCCACCTCAGTCCAAGGGCCTCCTTGTGTAATTAATGTAACACCGTTCAAATGTTCCCACCAGTTCACGGCTTCTGTTCCAGGCGGCCAGACCTCCACTGTGGGCCCTCTGGATTCCCGTCTTGCCCCACCTTGGCCGGGCGGGGGGTCGGGGCAGTTCCTCTGCAACCTCACGTCTCCAATGGGCCCGGGAGAAGTCATTATTTTCACTCTGTTCCACTTTTCTTGTTGTAAGGATCCGAGTAACAACTTTTAACCTCTATACACCAGGAGCTGAAACTGGAAATCTGTAAGCCAATTTTGAACCAGGAAAGACTTAAAAAATTAAAAAGCCTACAGATAGAAGCCAAAGAGGTCTATAGATGGAATAACTTGGAAATAAATGGAATAAATGGAAAAAACTTACATAGCTATTTCAGAGCGGCAAAATCTGCCCATGAGCCTGACTTAGTCATTACTTTAATTTTATCTAGTCAACCCAAGACTGATGCCTTTGATGCTCATTATTACAGTCTTAGTTGTATCATTCCAAACTGCCAAAACAAGGAAATGTAACTCCTAAAAGTTTATCTTTTTCACTAAAAATTTGAGTATTATTCTCCCCACTTTGTAGAGATTTTTCTCACCTGAAACAAGAGAGAGAGAAGGTGAAATCCAGAACCTCGCTGCTTTTATTTCGACGCAGATTGCCTCGCTAACTGTGTAGCTCGTAGGTGTTTTGCTTTCTCTACAAGACCAAGCGTTCACATAGACCGGGCGCCTTCTCGGCATCTTCTACTTCAGCCTGGCACGTGGCTCCGCACAGCACATGGACCTTTGTTAGATACTGAATTGAATTGGGCATGGACTTATGTGACTTTGTATTGCACCGGGTTGCCCGAATTCTGCCTCGAGCTCTGTGTCCCAATCTACCTTGTCATTCTTATCAGTTGGTGTAAAATGTTGTGCCTTGCACAAGGCTTCTGTGAGCAAGGACTGGCGTAGAAAGGATTAGCCGCTTTCAAAAGGGCCTGAAGACGGTTTTTCACGAAGCCTATTACAGAGCCTTATACCTCACTGTGATCTGCCGGGGAGTTATTGTGTCTCGGAATGGGGGCTAAACTCATATTTTTCATCGCCTGATTAGTATTTCTGAATTGGCTCTAGTGCCAAAAGGAATATTTTCCCTTACTGTTTCTCCTTTTCAGTAGCAATAGAAACATAATAAAATTCAGTAGAATGCATCTGCTCTCCAGAAACAAACAAAAATCAATTACGGTCAATCCTGAGGGGAGTCTTCAGTGGAGAAAGCCAAGAAAAGCAGGGAGAGCGCTGAATACCTCTGCCTTTATCTGTCCTCTCTGCCCGGCTCTTTAGGATCACATTTCATAGCCTGATTTGGATTCACTCTTGCCTAGGTGAGAAGGAAGAATTTTTATTCTCAACGCATGATTGATGTGTGGAAATGTATGAAATTTAATTGGAGAAGGGTCCATTCCTTTTCAGCGCCCGTTTGTAATATGTGTTTTTTGGCTATAGGTCAAAATACAGGGCCACCTTAGGAAACAAACCAAGGAAGCCTTCGTGAGGGCTCACTCTGTGCTCGCCCACTGTCCACCTTTCTGGTCTGCAGCCCAGCACAGAGAGTGCCCGGGGGACGTGGAATTGTGAGAGGGCGAGAGGGCTGGGGGAGAGGCCGCAGCCAGGCCCCACTCTGTGGCCACTGGGGCCACCTGCCGGCCCAGTCCTGGCCCTGTTTGTCCTCGGAGCAATGCTGGCCTTTCTGGTGCTCTGCTGTGCATTTCGAGGGAGGCCGGCCACTGCAGAGTGTTTCCCAGACTCCTCTGCCCTTGGTTTTGCTCTTAAGGCTAGTTTTCTTGCCTTGATCATCTCACTGTTATTACCAGGCTACTTCTAACCTAATCATGGATAAAATGAAATTCTCTTCCTTATTTCTCTGGTTTCTGACTGGAGGGAAATGGGTGCAGGAGGGAGTCACCTCCCTCTCAGCAGAGGGAGGGAGGGAGGGAGGGAGGGAGGGAGGGAGGGAGGGCAAGGCAGCATCTCCAGTGGTCGCCCCACCTCTTGGACCTGCAGGCTCTCCGGGTTGGGTTCCAACTTCCGTCAGGACTCCGGGCTCCGGCTGTGGTCATGCCTCCTTCTCCTTCTGTTCCTCTGCTGGAGGATTCCTGCTTTGCTGACATCTGGGTGACCTCCCGATCACCTGTTTGGCTTAGCTCTTCCACTACTGACAGAGCCAGTTTGGGCATTAAATTCCCTCTGTGGGAAATACTGAGTGGTATCCACTTTCTTGCTCAGACTTTGACCTCTACCCATGTCCCTGGTATATTTCCGTAGCCCTGGTGGGGCAGTTCCTCAGTGACAAATGTTTTATGGTTACAAATTTGCTTTTTAAAAAGTTAAATTGTCTCTTCATCCATTGATGGGTATTTGGGTTGTTTCCATATCTTAACTATTGTGAATAATGCTGAGATAAACATGGGAATAAAAGAGATGTGGTACATATACATGATGGAATATTATTCAGCCATGAAAAAGGAGGGTGTTCTGCCATTTGTCACAACATGGATGAACCGTGAACACATTATACTAAGTGGGATACAGTCACACGAAGAAAGACAAATATCGCATGATATCACTTATATGTGGAAACTAAAAAAGCTAAACTGATAAAAACAGAGTAAAATGGAAACTATTGAGGGTGGGGCAGGGGACTAAGAGGAATGGTATTTCAGAGTACAGACTTGTAACAAGTAGTGCATAAGCTATGGAGACATAACACACAGCACAATGAATGTAGACAGTGACATTGTATATAGGTACGTAAGATGATAAATGTCACTGTATCAGCGGTCTTATCACAACATATAAATGTGTCAGAGGAACACTGTTGTATACCTTAAACTCATCCAATGTTACACAATGGATTTATTCAATGACAAAATTAGTTCAGTCGGACCAAGCACGACTCATAGTGCTGCCATCTCGGTAAGTCATTGTACTTATTGCTGGAAAATTTTAAGATCAAGTCTGATATTGGAGGCCTAGAAGGGCTTAAAAGCTTTTTTCTCAAGGCATTTGAGTCAAACAGAATGCAGATTCTTCCAAAGGGTGAGCACAGTTGTCTCTAGAAGACACCCAGGTGGGTTGCGGTCATTGCACCTGCAGCGCAGACGCAGGACTCCACCCCCTCCCGGCTCTTCCAGAGTTACTCGTGGGAAGCCAGTCCCTGTGTGTCTCTGCCCTGTGCTTTCTCAGTAAAGAATTGAGAGTAATAATAAAATAAGGAGATGACACGTATAAGCGCACATGGGCAGGCACCACATATACGACGGGGCCTGTGACAGGAAAGGCTTGGTCTCACCTTCGGGGCTGCTGTCCGTCCTGGTCTCCATCCTCATGCCTATGACCAGGCTGCTGCTCTCCCAAATCATTGTAACCTAATGTTAAACCTACTCCTGTTCAACCTAATCATTTATAAAATGAAATGCTTTTCCTTATTCTCTAAAGCACAGCAAAGGTGAAATTCTCAAAAGAACTTTCTCTGAAAGCCAGGGGAAACCAAAGAGGAAATGAATAAGCCGATACAAGAGCAGTCAAGTCCCACTCATGCTGGGGGAGTTCCTGAACCGGTGTTAGCAGGTGGCCGTTCCAGGGACCCGGCCCACCTGTCACAAATGCCCTGCCTCACACGGTGTGGCTGCTCTGGGCCCCAGCGTGGTTCTCAGAACACAGGAGCTTGCCTAACTGAGTAGAGTTCAAAGACAAATAATTTTTATTCCCCCCAAATAAAACTCCCCCTGCTTTCACCCCGCATGTGTTCCTTGGAGGTTTTATTCAAATAAAGGGACCGAGCCGTCTCAAAGCTTCAGTTCATTATGTCGCCCTCAAACCTAAAATCACTGAGCCAGGGAAGGTTCTAAGAATGCTGCCTTTCAACAGATTAAATCGCCTCCAGGTCCTGGACCTGGCACTGGGGTTATCCAGCTGAAAGGCACCCTTGTGTACCTTTTACCCCCTTGCCAGCTGCAAATCAAAGGGGCAATTCGGGCTGAAGTCTGAGGCTTCTCCCTGCTCCCATAATACTTCCTCTTCAGGGTTCCCAGGGACCAAAAAGAAAACGGTCCAACAAAATAAATTAACCCGGGTACCCCTTGTTAGCCTTTTGTTAAAATATAGCCATTTCTGTAGAAACAAACAAAAAGATGTGATTTTCCAATAACATTTCATTGTACCAACTAGAGAATAAACATTCATCAGTGATCCTCAAGCATGGGCACCTTGACCTCCTCCTCAGCCAGCCCCTCAAAGACTAATAATGCAAAGGAAAGTAGCTTTTGTTCATAGGAAAGAAAAGATTACCTGAGAAGTTAATGCCACATCCATCTACCCTAGACCATGTATACCTGCACCTCTTTCTTCCAAGACAGGAAAAAGAAACGGGCTTCTACTGATAGTTCCAAGAATAACCAAAGGCTCCTACAATTTGGGTGTATAACCAGACATAGTCCTGGACGCATAAACCGTCCTGTGAAATGGGAAGAGTCAGGAGGCAGGCGTGCCGAGAACTCACAGCTCAGAAACCACCAGCGTGCTTCAACGGCACCCATTTCCAGGGCCCTGGGACGTGCTGGCCTGGCCCTGCCCAATACTTTTTCCAGGAGATCTGGCCCCTCAGAATCCCCTCTGTCTTCTTGGAGGAGGTGGCGCGAGCACGGGGACTCCCGAAGCTCACGGCCCCCCTCCCACTGACAGGTCTGCCGTGAGGGAGTACGAGTTATTTCAGGAAGTTGGTCTCTGCGTAAAGCTGCCATTAAATGGGACCAGACTGACATCGCTCGGCCTGCGCTGCTGTGAACAGTGTGCTGCTAAAATACCACAATGTTGCCCTACACCTATGCCGTAGTGATTTCAAGGGGAAAAGGAAGTTTGCTAGATGTCAGCGAGGTGATGAAAATGTGTCAGTACGTTCAGTGAGATTTCAGTCCTGCTGAGTAAACCCGTGTCCCACCTATTCTTGTCTTCAAGCTTAGTAGTCCTTTCACTTTTCCCTTCATGCTCGTATAATTTTAAAAGAATCGACCCACCTGAAATTTATCATGGATAAAAAGATACGTATGTATTTATACATATCTATTTGTATTAGGTAAAGTATTTAAAATTAGTATTGACTTTTATTTCTCCCACTGATTATATTTACATAGTCCTATATAAAATTAGGATCAGAGTGAATACTTACCAACTTATTTAATGGCCTCTATTTGCAAAATGCAGGGTTTTTAGTATAAGGTATAATAACATCTGTGTTCGTTTTCTGTGACTGCTGTAACAAATGGCTGCAAGCTCATTGGCTTAAAACAACACAAATTAAAGACCTTCCTTCAAATTAAAGTGCTGTAGTTTGGAAGTCTAAAGTGGGTCTGTCTCACTGAGCTAAGGTGAAGTTGTCAGCAGGTCAGTTCCTTCTGGAGGCTCTGGGGGGATCCTTGCCTTGTTTCGCCTTTTCCTTCTTCTAGAGGTTGCCCTCATTCCCTGGCCCTTGGCATCTTCTTCATCGGAGCCAGCAGAATTGGGCTGAGTCCTGCTCATGCTGCTACCTCTGTGGTTCCGGCTCTTCTGCCTTCCTCCTCCACCTTTTAAGGGGCATATGTGATTACATTGGACCCAGCTGGAAGCATCAGGATACTCTCCCACTTTGATCCTTAATTTAATCACATCTAGAGTGCCCCTTTTGCCATGGAATCTAATATATTCACAGGCCCCGGGGACGAGGACATAACATGCTTTGGGGGACCGTTATTCTGCCCACTGCAACCCCATAAATGACCCTACCGGCTTGTCTTTCCTTCTGGAAGTGTCATGAAGAGTGTAGTATTGATGGTTCTACTACTACCTTTGACCTGATCTATCTTCCTCCTCCTTTTGGAAATGCCATTACCAAATACTTCAGAGAACTAGAAGGGATTTCAGTAGGGCTAGGGCACTTAGCCGCGTAGCTGTGTAGCAAGTCATTGCCCTGGGATTTCCATTCAGCACCTTCACTGAAGAATGTGACTGAGGCCTGGAGCTTTCTCCAGATCCTAGCGCCATGCTGGCCGTCACAGAACCCCCAAAAGTGTGCGCTGCCAGGCAGACGAAGGAGAAGGCACACCGACTGCCCGTATGTTCTAGGAGCTTGAACACATACAACCACCAAGTACTGTTTAAAAGTTAAGATTTCTTTCTAGAAATACAAGTTGCCAAAAAAGAATGTTTACTACATGACGCAGGATGGAGTCACTCATTTCCATCCCGAATCAATGCTTTAGCCTTAGCCCCCGAGATAGGTCATTTTAATGTCTGCTCGTGTTTATCTTGCTTTGCTTTTTTGCTCTGATGCTTTCAGTAGCTATCAGTTCCCTTCTCATTAAACCTACGAACATTTCATCATTCCTATGTGTTTATTTCACCTTTAATAATTTATATTTGAATTTTGGCAAATCGAATGGTCTAACTTTGCCCTTTGAATGCCTATGCATTCAAGTTCTGCAGGCAGATTTTATCTCTTGTTTTTTTAAATTCTGTTTTAAGTTTTATAAAAATGGACGTTTCTTACTATCCCCCAACCCATAATTTTCTTTAGTGAACTTTTTGTTTAATTTCTTTTTGCTGTAACGTTTTATTTTTCAGACACCTCTCACTGAACCTCACGCTCCTCTTCGTCCTGCTCACACCATTACCCAGGTAATGGGATGTCAGTGGGTTGATGAGCCATCAGTAACCACCGGAGGTGGTCCTCATGGCAGAGCACCACACCAGGCAGCCTCAGGCTCACTCTCCAGAGACGATAAATATGCAGTGGGCCTTGGTTCTCAACACGAAACAGTTACACATGTGAAGAATGTGAATGTGTCAATGAGCTGTATTTTTCAAGCCAGAGTCAGATTAGAAAGTGATGTAAGGGTCCACCTGGTTTATTTTGCCTCTTAAACTCTCTTTTTTTCTCTTCTCCTCCTTCCTCCTGATTGAAATCCAGGTCCCTTCAGAGAAGATCCTCAGAGCTGGAAAAATTTTACGAAATGCCATTCTCTCTCGAGCACCGCACATGATAAGAGATAGAAAATATCACCTGAAGACGTACAGGTATGTGCAGTAATTCTAAAGTCTGTGAGCCCCTCGGGTTCATGTTTAGGGAAATGGACACGAACTTGCATTTCCCCGTTTTCACGCATGGGCCGCATGTTTTACAGTCCTCCTGGTTCTGTCAGGTCTGAGCTCATCTTGGACCCTGCATAACTTCAGTTAGCCTTAATATTCCCAGCAGGTACTCCTAAACTGATTTACTTGGCCATTGGTTTAATTGTGATGAACCAAGAGAGGAAAACTTCTGTATTTCTGTTTACAGGTGGTTTTTTTTCCAGAAAACTATATTTAGATGAGATTCAACTAATATGTACTGAGCATTTATTTATGATTGAAGCCCTGTACCAGGTCACTTTCTATACATTCTCTCATTTTATCCTCACAATAAACTGCTAGGTAGATGTATGACCATTTTTCAAATGACAAAACTGAGGCTCAGCGAGATTAAGTAGTTTTTCTTGTCCAAGTCATAGATCTCGTGAGTGGCAGAGCCAAGATTTAAACCCGGGTTGGTTCAGTGATCTTTTCATTCATTCTGTCATCCCTGCGTTGCACAGACGTATGAAGCACCTACTGGCCACCAGACACTATGGTGTTCTAAACCCTAAGGGTACAGGATTCAAAAATATATATGCAATGTCCCTGACAGATTTCACTTAGAAAGTCAATGCATATTTTATTCTATTATGTATATAGTGAGACATGCAGCACTGTCACAGCTATAATCGAATGGAATTAAGAAGTCATTATAGCTGTCAATGGAGTTAAAAAAATAGAGACTGGAGCTGCCTGGTCCTTCTGGGATGACTGAGCCCTGCTGAGTCAAATAAGAACTTATATCTAATCTCTGCCTCTTGATTTTATCCGTTCTGCAAGGGCCTGGGAGCTGGAGTGGCCTGTACATGGCCCATGAGCCTCATGCTCTCTCCCTGAACCTGTGCTTGGAGGCACAGCCCTCTTCCAGCCGTGGGGCAGACCCACTGCCCTGTGTAGCCTAGACATGACCTCAGGACACATCAGACTCGGCACAAGTCGAACCCATTTGACTCATGGGAATCAAGTGCACAAGACAGTGAAAAGCTAGAATACACATTTTAAGTCACCACAGAGGGTATATGTCTCTCTAGTAACTATCAACTCTGATAGAACCAGTAAAATTATACCTGGTTAACCCTATCGAAAACCTTTAAGCATATGTGCCTCAAGATTGGCTTTGCCAAGGACAGAGATGGAAAACCACAGCAGATTCTTCCTATCCAATCGCCTTTTTTGCACTCCACACAAACTAACATTCTCCTGCTTGCATTTGTCATGACTGTTTTATTAATTAATTAATTATTGCAGTTCATATTCAATATTACTCTATATTAGTTTCAGGTGCACAGCACAATGATGAGACAATCGTGGTTTTACAGTGCTCCCCCTGGCAGTCCCAGCACCCGCCTGGCACCACACACGGCTATTACACTACCACTGACATTGTTTCCTGTGCTGTACTTTGTATTCCCACGACTATTTTGTAACCACCAATCTGTGTCTCTCAATCCCTTCACCTCTTCCACCCCGTCCCCCAGACCCCTGCCCCTCTGGCAGCCCTTAGTCTGTGCTCTGTCTTTGAGTCTGTTTGTGTATTTTGTTGTTGCTGTTCATTTTTATTCTCCTTTAGATCCCAAAGTGTTTGCAATTCCAAAGTGGGTAGTTTACTTGTTGCATTGGCCTCTTCTTGATAGAATTTTTGAAGGGAGATGGGATTTGAGAGACGCTTCAGTCTTATCAGCAGCACATCCTTCTCAGGAAATATCTCATCTCTCTAGACAGGCCGTCCTCACCTCCGGCCCTGGAAGCTCATGCTTTGGGGAGTACGTGGCCCCACACACTGCTACGATTTTAAGGGAGGTTGAGGTTAAAAAGAACAGAGTTTAACCTCTAACTCATTAAGTGAATTTCAAGATCTCATATGGCTAAAGGACCTTTTTCGTTTTGAAGTTTGGTTATGCTTTCCCAAGTGTTCACTTGCATTAGGGAAATTTCATTAAAATATGTCATCTTTGGTGACAAATCATGGAAACTAGAAGTCAGAAACCATAATCACTTTCTTGCTCCATAATGCTAAGAATTTACACCCCTGAAATATAGGCGTAATGTCTCTTCCACACCCTATGGCACAAATTAATGATCTGTCGGTGACGACCCACGGACTCAACTGGAAGCCAAAGACACGCTTTCCTGTTTCCGCAACACAGTTCGAGCTCCTTGTTCCAGGTCTTGTTCCCAGTTCCATCCTCGCCCTCCCTGTTGTTCCTCACCCCGTTGTATCTTGCTGCAGTACTAGGGGGAGAAGCCTCCCCAGATGCAGTGTCTTCCCTAGTGATCACTCTGCTAGTGATCTGCTGTCACTTCTAAAGTGGCCGGGGATCGTTAACAGGGAGGAAACCCAGGGATTCCATGAGCTGCAAGTGACGCAGCCCAGTGCCTTCATCCTGTGCTCTGACTGCTGGACTCTCCTGCCCTGCACCAGGGCCCGCGACAGCCGGGGTCACCTTAATTCCGCGTGCTCTTGTTAGTAACGGGAATCGTTGAGTTAAAGACCACATGAGGCTGACTTTTTTATACTTCTTTAAGACTTCGCCCATTGATAAATTCTCAAATTAGAAGAGGGCTATTTTGAAAGACCGTATGTTTGGTTCAGAATGAAGAGTAACGACGTGCCTCCTTGCCCACCGCAGCCCTGGTGTGTGGGTGTAGACCGTAATCAGCGCAGCCCTGGACCTCTAATGGCCGTCTCAGGACATCCTCCTTGTGAAACATTTTAAGGTCAGCCCTGAATAGGGACATCCCAGGAGCGCTGAGAAATTTCAGTTCCTAGAACATTAGACCTGGAAACGGCCATCTTTTCCTCCGCCTTTCTTTTACAGATGAGAAACTGAGAGCCAGAGAGTTGAAACAATATAGCCAAAGTCATATAGCTAAGAAGTCGCAGACCCGGTCCTCCCAGGCTCTCTTTCTAAAGTGCCAACAGCACCAGGAATCCCCTCCAGTTGAAACTACAGAGTCGCTCCCTGGTCTCGACCCAGGCTCAGCCCGGGCACCAGAGCTGGTGACATCCTTAGTAGGGGAGGGAGGCCACCAGTGACTCAGGCCCAGCTGCTCTGCGACTCTCTGTCTGTCCCACTGTCCTTTGGGACTCATCCCCAGGACTTAAAAAGATTCCATTTCCTCCCCTGAACCATGATGCCACAGACCCCTGCCCTTCTCTGTCACCCCATAAAGGCTTTATTTAATGTTCTGTGTGTGCGTGTGATTATATGTTTCCTAGCCGATGCATGTAGTTTGCGCGCCCTGACCCACCTACTGCAGAGACAGTAGGGACCTTAGGGACGAATGCGGGACTACAGGAAGGAAGCATTTGAGCTGTTCAGACGACAGGCTGTGTAGAAGTGCTGATACTCATTACGTGGAACTTATTTCTGAGAGATTTGCATCACTAATTGCTTGTTTCTCCCAACACCCCTCTGAGGAAGATCAGTAGTATTACTTGAAAATATAAAGTGCTATATAATTTTGCACTTACACAGCCCCCTTCATGGAGCACCTCCAAGTGCCTCACAGACATTAACTCATTCCTCACA
>PVKM010045873.1:0-11851 GCA_004027735.1 Carollia perspicillata
AAAAAAAAAGAATATAAAAACAAAACCACAGCCTCCTTGCAGCTCAGGTGAAGCAACTGTAAAGGAGAGGGATGGCCAAAAATGCTTCAGAGGCCTCTAAAGAACCACTTTTCTCTATTTTTGGAAATGGGACTCTTGTTACTAGTTAGATATTGCTGTGTAACAAATCATCTTAAAATGTTGAGACTTACAACATCGTCTATTTATTATTTCTTATGTGTCTCAATGTCACTGGACTGTTGCCCAGGGCTGGGTTTAGCTGCTCTCATCTGGGCTCCTCTGTATGTTTGTGGTCAGTGGAAAGAATCAGTGAGGGGCCGGGGATCTAGGTCGGCATCATTGGGATAGCTCCTTTCTGTTTCACGTGCTGTCTGACCCCTCACCAAACTGCACAGATTTGTTTCCACGCCAACGGCAAGATGTCAAGAGAGAAAATGGAATCACTCAAGTATTTTTTCAAATTTCTACTTTTATCTTGTCTGCTACTATCCTGTTGGCCAGAGAAACTCATGTAAGCACACCCAGAATCATCCTGGGAGAATACAGTCAAAAGGCATGGATACACGTGGCATGAAAAATAGGGACCATTAGTGTAATTCATGCATTAATTAATTGCTTTTAATTGTGAATTATTAATAGTGCAATAACTGTATTAGTGAATGTGCTTAGGAAAAGCTAAGCTTGCATAAAAAGCTATATTAATCTACACTCTAAAACCCTTTCTGAAACCTTATCCCAGGTGTAGTTCTCACCACCTATGTGGTTGTTATTTGACAATGAGTCACAGCCTACCTGCTAGGATCACTGCGCTGTTGTTATTTGCATCTATTGCCCTTGTTAGGAAACTCTGCCTCCCACAAGTTCTTTTCAGTCATCTCATAGCCCTGTACACACTGGGCGCCCAAGACATCTCTGTACACTCACTGATAAGGAAGCAAACAGCCCATGGGCAGGTTTTTTAAAATCCTAAAATGCTCCTTGAATCCGTAGAAACCATCACTTACCTGTGCATCCAGCCCCCATAAACTACAGTTGCAGACTGTCATGAACCGAAGGGCTGTGCCTCCCCCAAATTCACATGTTGAAGCCCTGGCCCCCAGTGTGATGTATTAGAAGGTGGGGCCTTTGGGAGGTAATTAGATTTAGGGGAAGTCTCAAGGCTAGAATGTTCGTGATGGAATTAGTACCCTTATCAGGAATGAGCAAAACACCAGGGCTTCCTCTCTCTGACATGTGAGGGTACAGTGATAAAGCAGCCAGCCATCTGTGAGCCAGGAAGAGGGTCCTCACCAAGAATTGAAACTGATGGCACCTTGGTCTTGGAGTTCCCACCCTCCAGAACTGTGAAAAATAGATATCTGTTGTTTTAAGTATTTTGTTATAGCAGCCTGAGCTTACTAAGACACAGACCAAAGTCAAATACCCACATGCCTAAAAACAGTAGCAATAGAAAGCTGGTACAGTATAAACTTCTACAAAGTGCCAAGCTCAAAACAATCTACTCATACATCAAAATTAAATGCCCAAAGCCATACCAAAAACTTCTTCACGTGTAATTTTTATCTGCAAAGTCTATTCTCTGCTCTGTCTAGCACTATTTCTGACCTATACACCAAATGCTAGGACTTTTAAAAAGGCCCTAATAAATAGCACCCTTTCTTTGGCTGAGATGATTTAGAAAGAAGACATAGCCACAGCAGGGCAAGCAAAATATCACCTTTATGGTTGATAAAGGCAAACCTAAGAGTGCAATTTAGTGTTACAGTCAAGTGTGCCTGCTAACTGAACCCTAGAATTAGGCCAACCTTCTATTCAGACATAGGCAGTACTCGGGAGAACTACACTCCTCATGCGGGAGGTGGGTGGTCTGATCTGGCAAGAATTGCTGCATGAAGAGCAAAAGTTATCCTGCTTCTTTGTTCTTGCTCCCCTCACACTTCTATTCCCCACAAGACGAGGAGTGGAAACCGAGCCCAGCAAGTGTCATTTAGACAATAAATGTATAGTCCAGATGTGCCATTAATTGCTCTCCGGGACAGATCAAGTAAAGGACTGATCCAACTAACTGAGCTACCTATGCTTTGAAGGAAATATCATAAATTGGTATTATGTATTTCTCCCAAAAGTCAACAAATACAATAAGAAAAATATTCAAAGGCATAATGGAAAAACTTCCCTGCATTGAAGGAAACGGAAGATATGCATATTAAAATGGAACACTATGAATTCCACTTCTTCCTATGAAGAAACCCAAAGAGGGATATGTAGCCTTTTCACCAAATGGTACTGGAACAGTTGGATATTGATCAGCAAAAAAAATGACACTTGACCTAAATGTCACTCACACCTTATCCAAAAATTGACTGAAAAGGGAGCACGTACTTGACTTATAAAAGTTAAAGTGCTTAACACCAAAAGATGGGCCAACGGTTGTGAAGGACCCTTAACAGGTAATATAAAGTGTCCTGCCCCTGGCTGGTGTAGCTCAGTGTATTGAACGTGGGCTTCGAACCAAAGGGTTGCCGGTTTGATTCCCAGTCAGGGCACAGGCCTGGGTTGCAGGCCAGGCCCACAGTGCGGGGCACATGAGAGGCAACCACACCTTTATATTTCTCTCCCTCTCTTTCTCCTTCCCTTCCCCTCTCTCTAAAAATAAATGAATAAAATCTTTTTTAAAAACACACATTCTTAAACATTAATTAATTAATTTAATTTAATAAAGTGTCCTTAACTAGTGATTTGAAAGAACCTTTCCTAGTCAGAAGTATGAGTGCTGTTTGGCATTGATAGTTATTTATTTGTTTGTTTGTTTGTTTGTTTATTTACCCAATCATTCATCCATCCAGCCATTCATTCATTCATTGCATTCTTCTTCAGTACACCAGGAAAAAAGGATTTGCTCTTCTCTGGCCATTCCAAATGCCCATCCGTGATCATGACAGCGAACACGGAGCCTCAGACTGAGCGTGCCCATGCTGGCCACTGTGCAGTGCTGAACCACAGCAAGCAAGCAGGAAAATTGGCGATGACTGGCACCCCTGATGTCCCTCATGCTCCCCTACCTGAACTTCGGAGACAGGGCCTCTTTTGAATCTTGGGTTCTTTGTAATTCTGCTCTCACTTTACTTAACTTAGAACCACACAGGGAAAGAAAATGGAAAAAAGGCAATAGCAATGGTATTTTTATAACCATAAAAGGCTATCTGGTAGAAGGAAGGCCTTCTGACTCTTTGCCTGCTTTCTATTGCCAAACAGAACGACATTTATGAAAACATCCCAAAAGCCAAATAGGCTGGATGATGGCAGCAAATTAGAAACTTGAAGAGCTGAAGTAGAAAGAATACAGAGCAGGAGAGCTATGAGAGCTGATTTCTGTGGGAAACTGAACAGCCAGGCAGGCACTGGAGCGTTGGTGGCTCTTTCTAAAACCAGTGCAAAGGCAGAGGGCTGGGCCCGTGGATCGGAAACACACCCCCTTTGAGTGATGCCAGGCCAAAAGCAACGTCAGCAATGATTTCTAGTGTCAAAAATCAATATTGGAAATTAGATTTTAAAACAGTGTTGATTTTTATTCTCAAAAATTGCATATTCTATTTCATATAAGTCCCTTTTATATGTTCTTCAAGTCTGATTTAGTTTTAAAAAATGACAGGTTAAATTTCACTTACATGTTCACTGTTCTCTAATTTATTTCTTGATGATTTAGATTTGACACTTTCATACAAAAGAAAAAAAACTTAGATATTTTTGCCTGGGTTTCAAAAGACAGTCCCAGAAGCAGGACCAAAGGGAGTCGGTGACCCTCTAGTTAATCACCTGGCTCACTCTCTCCTGCTCGCTGGTAAGGACTAAAGATATTTGCTCATTCTCTGGGAAAGTCTTACGCAGAGGCTTTTTCTAGGCAAATCTCACCACGAGTTCATTCTACAGGAAAACTCAGGTGCTGTCAGCACATGGACTGAACATTTGCAAGGAGCTTTACAGTTTAAAAACACTTTCTTTTCTACTCTTTTTACAGTTTTAGAAACACTGTAACAGCTTGTATATTACCTCTTACACAGATTTTTTCTTGCTTTATCTAATTGCATTTTTGACAATTTTGCCTCTATACGGGAAGAAAATGGGACTACCTTGAATTTTACAAGACTTCATACATTATACATGTGAAGTAGGTATTTTTACCCCTTTTTCAGAGGTATGGGAAAAGGCCCAATAATATGTGAAGGGCCCCTAGCTGGTAGTGTGGAATAATAAGAACTTAAACTCTGGTATTCTGAGCAAGTCCACCAAGATTGAGCAAAAAAAGGGGAAAAAAAGAGAAAACTCATGGATACAGACAATAGTGTCGTGATTGTTGGGGGAGGGGGAGAAGGGGAGATAGAGGGGGCTGTAGGGGGCATAAATGATGGTGGGAGGAGACTTGACTTGGGGTGGTGAACACACAATACAGTGTACAGATTGTGCGCCCGAAACCTGTATAATTTTGTTAACCACTGTCACCCCAATAAATTCAAAAAAATATGAAATTCAAAAAGAAAATACAAAGTATAATTTATATTTTAATCAAAATATAAATTTATCAGCATGCTTATGTAAATTCAAAAGAAAATAATAGTAATAATCACTTGCATTTCCCTAGCATTTGAAAATCCTGAAAGTATTTAACATACCTGATCTCATCAGACCCTAGAAGTATGTTATAAAGTAAACAGAACAAAGCATTGAACTTGCATTTTACAGATTTAAAAAACCACGGCCCTGGGGTAGGGTCGAGGAAGGAGTCAGGTCATTTGCCTGAGATCAAACAACTTTCCAGTGGCAAAGTCAGACCTAGGAGCCAGGCACTGGGACTCCTCATTCACACTGCGTTCCAGCTCCACTCTAACAGCCGGTCCGTTGCCTGTCATGCAGATTCTTTCTCAGTTTATCTAATTACATTTGCGATGAGCAGTTCTGCTTCCATACATAAAAAACTGTATTGCTCTAAATTTTGTGAGGTTTCGAGGGTATTTTTACAAGACAAAAGCTTCTTTTGAAGAGTACTGGTCAACAAAACCAAGAATGATAAATGATGATGGTGATGATAATGGTGATGGAAATAAAAATAATCGTCAATTATTTCCAGTGTATTAGTGCAATTCTATTTAGCTCTCCAATCATTGGAATTCATGCTCAATATTTTAAAAATACTGTTAGTGTATTTTCCCCAGGAACTGATGATTGCATTGTGAACATTATGGATAAACATTGGAGAGGCATCTTTAAATAATACATTGAGTTTTCATTTTCTAAAATTTAGTTCTTTGAAAAAAAGCATTTAAAAATGTTTCGTAGGCATAGGAAAACCCTGTCAACTGGTTTACGTGAGCGAGGATCATTCAATGTCTATACTCATCTCTTTTTGACATGGAAAAACTGAAATAACAGCTATTTGAAAATAAATCTGTTAAAGATGGTGTCAAAACTTTCTTCCATTTCATTTCCCCCCACACACACACAACACAAAAACCTGTGTACTTCAACTTCAGGTAGTATCATATGAAAATCGAAACATCCTTGAAATTTGCTTGACTTAATAAGAAGAGAGCAGAGAGCTTCCCGTCATTGAATGAAAATAAACTATGACTCAGGGTTTACAAATTCTCACCAAACATTCATAACAGTGAATATAAGGACATTTATAGAAAAATAATCAGGAGATAACATTCCCCTCTTTTGTTAGAAAGATTTATTCCTGCTAAAATGAATTCTTTCTTCTACTTAATGTAGCGTGTGTGTGAATGAAAATATTTTGCCAACTACTGGACACTCTTTCACATGGAAACTATTTATCATCACCCAATTACACAGTTAAAAGCATCTGGTTTGTTTGGTTCGCTCTAGCCTTCAGGTTCAGTGTCTGATTACTTAGGCAATAGAGCTTCATGGATAATAAAGGTGAAATACCCAGTAAAATCTTTTTAAGAAAAAAAACAAAACTTCAGCCCTGCCAAGGTTCTGAGAGTTTCACGTTGTGCAACAAAGCCCCTGGCTTAGAAACAGTGCCACGACTGCAGCCCCCTGTGCCAGATGCTACATTTACTCGGGTCATCTGGGCAAAAGGAATGAAAATTCATAAAGCAGTGTTTACATAGCAGATATGCAATATCCATCATGTCGTGTACCGTGGTGATAAGGGTGAGGCTTGGGGTGTTTGGGAGAGAAAAGGCATTTTCTCCGAAGCAGTGGAAAATCACCAGGTGAGAGTATGTTTGAAGTTCTCTTGTTAAGTTTGTTTCTTTATTTTTCTTCATTCTGCTCCTCTGTAAATCATCAGCATAACAGAACAACTGCCCCTCAAAAAGTATCAACATAAATGTTTTCTAGAAATGATCTGACAGTCAGAGAGACATCGTGATAAACTATAAATTGTATGTTATCCAGCCTGTTATTTCTATGATGAGGTAAATTGGCAAAGTGCACAAGCAATAATTATGCTCAGAAAATGCTTGTTAGCTGCCCTCAAATGGCAGACTGCTATCCAGATATTACACTTGCCTGCCTTACTCTGGTAGCAAATCCTCAGGGCACACAATTGCAAGTGAGCATCTTGTAGTTCACTGCCGAGCCCTATATCATAAGCCCTAGATTCACTAGTAGGTTCAACTTGAAAGTTGTCTGATAGGCCCAAATGTTGGTTTCTTAGAAAGCCCACCGAGCCGTAGCTGTTCCATCCCAGTGACTGGCTTTTCTGCAGTGGTTTATTCAGTAACCATTTAGTTGGGTCCTTATTTTCCTACCCATCTCTTGTATCTTATGACAGCAAGCACTAGCCCCCCGCCATAACCTCATTTTCTATTCCCAAACTGAATGCCATCCCCTAACATAAAGGGCTCTAAGTGATCGCTAATTTCCAGTCCAATCCACAAAAGCCTAAGCAGTCCATGGTACGCCTAAAAGTAGCATTTCATGTTCTTGCAACTACCTGCTTGGCTATTTTCTTTTCCTTTGGGAGAGGCATTGACTCCCACCAGAGGAGCCAGCGGAGAAGGTTTCCCCTTGTAAGTGACAGAAACCTCCACACACCCTCGAAGAGAGGGAAGCGGAACTAAATGACTGTCTGCACAGTTGCCGCAGGCACTTCACCCGGGTTATCACATCGTATCCCAAGGATATGTTACACAGGTTTTACCCATGGGGAAACTGAGGCCCAGAGAGCCCACGTGAGAAAAGGAGTGAGTTACCAAGTCTGGAGTTGCACCATTAGCAGTTTAATTTCAAAGTGCACGCTCCTGCCAAAAACACCATCTTGCCTTTCAAAAGAAAAGGCTGGGGCCTGAATCAACTGCTACTTGGGTGTTCTGAATGAGGAAGGAGAGGGAATCATTCCTGTTGTGAGCCGAACTGTGTTCCTCCCAAATTCGTATGCCGAAATTCCGAACCCCAGGACCTCAGAATGTGACTGTGTTTGGAGACGGGGCCTTTAAAAAGGCAATTAAGTTAAATGAGGTCATTAGAGTGGCCCCTAATCTGACTGATGTTCTTATAGGAAGAGATTAGAACACACAGAGAGACCCTGCATGCAATATGCACAGAAGAAAGATTATGTGAGAATACAGCAAGAAGGCAATCTATCTGCAAGCTGAGGGGAGAGGCCTCAGAGGAAATTAACCTTGCCAAAACCTTCCTCTCGGACTTCTAGCTCCAAAACTGGAAGAAAATTAACTTCTGTTGTTTAAGCCACCCAGTCTGCGGTATTTTGCTATGGCAGCCCTAGCAAACTGATTAAATCCCCATCGTGAGGAGTGTTAGATAGCCTACCTACCATTCCTGTGGGACGAGTTATCTGGAGGCCACTGCTGACTGATGCAATTCATTTTTTCTAGGCTTGAGGTCTGTTTTCTACAAAGCCTTCTATATAAACCCAGGTCAGTCTAATTTCTGGTCGGTCTGCAGGTACTTTCTTTAGGCACAAGAGAACACATCCACGTATGGGATCAGAGAGAGAGATGGGAGATAAGCAGGGCAGAGACATCTGCAACATACCAGGTATGATCGGCACTCTCGGGTCTGTGGGAGGACTTGGTTTCTCCCCACAGGGTGGAATAGCACCTCTATAAAGACTCTTGAGCAACAAGGTTTGGGAAGCTACTGAGGTGGTGAACACGTGCAGGTGCTCGGAGAGTGGTGTTTCCTAAAAAGGGCATAGGAGCTCTGTGCCCCTTCTGCCATATCTTGCCCTGTTCATTCTTTCGTCTGGTTGTTTCTGATTTGCATCCCACTGTAATAAATCAGTAAAAGTAAGTAAATATCTCTTGGGGCTCTGTGAACTATGCTAGGTAATTATCAAACCTGAGAAGGGGGTCATAGGAAGTACAAGTGACAGGCTGGACTTGTCATTAGCATCTGCAGTGGGGACAGTCTTGTGAGTCCTCGGCCTATGGGATCTGATGCTATCAACTGATAGATAGTGTCACAATTGAGTCAAATTTTCAGGACACCCAGTTGGTGTCTGCTGAGAACTGGGAAATCAATTGGCGTGAAAAAAAAAACCACACATCTGGTGCCAGAAGTATTGAGAGTACATGACAAAAGCAGGGTTCTTCTTCACCCTAAAAAGGCTCTAAACTTCAGGTTGGCCTCAGGACTGCATTGGACCCCACAACCCTCTAAAAAGGGAATGGCTTAGAGCTGGGCAAGGTCCCCCTGCATTCTTTCAAGATAGGAGGGTCTATGCAGGAGCCAAGGAAAGTGCCAGGGCTGCTATTCCAGGCTGCATTTGCCATGATGTAGCATGGGTGTCCAACCTTTGGGCATCTCTGCACCACACTGGAAGAAGAGTTTTCTCGGGCCACACATTAAACACATCACAACACGTAATCACAAAGAAACCTCAAGATGTTTTAAATAAATGTACGATTTTGTGTTGGGTCGCATTCACAGTCATCCTGGGCTGTAGGCAGCCTGTGGGACACAGGTTGGACACCCCTGCTAGACCTCAGAATCTCCCATTCTTCTGCTTCATCTGTGAACTTTAACAGTTAAGATGTAAGATAAAATATTTTAAAAAGACCACGGGGCTCATTGTGTTCTTCCACATAACGTATCTTGATAGGCTTGGTGACTTTAAATTAGCACTTTGGCTTTATATTTTCTCTTTTGCACACAGAAGTTGACCTGAAAACCCATCCCCCTCCCTCATCCATGCATTCTAATCCTCTGGGCTGGTGAACGATGGTGCAGGAGTTATTAATGTGTTTACAAAATGTGTTTCCCAAAGGTAGGGTGGGGTAAATCATTATTTATATATTTAAGAAATTATAAGTCCTATCCCCTCCCCAGTAGGCTGATATGGAACTGAACTGACTTGCAAGAATGCATGCTAGGATATGTAGGACACTGTTTCACGCAACTGTGACTCTCCCTGTCTGCCCACGGTGCAGGGCACTCACCCTAAATGTGAGCATGGACCAGAGCCCATTGGACAAGCAGAAAGGACAGGAGGGGGAGGAGGACAGAGGCAAGAGATGAAATCTATCAGCCAGTGCAACTATCAGCTTGTTTTCTCTTGTCAGGAGAAGAATTCGGTGATGCACCACTTTCCTAGTTCCCTGAACAAGCTAAATGGGAATGCCAGGGCAGGCAAGGAATGCCTGGGTTCATGGTCAAGACTGGGAGATGACTCAGGCTTTGAGAGAAATGCTAACACTTCCCCAGACGCAGAGATAAACTGTCAACCTAATGTCCACTTGCCTGACATCATAAATGCATGGGCATCGACTTTATTTCACTAGAACTCAAACCTTTACCATAAATTATCAGTATCATTTTTTTTTTCAGAAAAGCACATTCCTTTATTAAAGATCAGCTCCCACCTGCCACTCTGATTTTTCATTCATCACACTCTGGAATGAACTAAGTCCTCTGTAGGCCCTCGGGACAAGAAAGTATGTCTGGGGTGGTGGAGGACACTCCCCGCCCCTCCCTCCTCTCCTTTGGCCCTTGGCCCAGGCTGCTGGCAGAAGCGCACAGTTACGGTGCTGTGAAGCCAAGTACGAATATTCCCTTCAGGGGAGCTGAGCAGTGGCCAGTGCTGGAGGGGAGAGCAGCTGCACCTCGCAGCTTTCCCTGAGCAGTCCCAGACATACCATCTTTCTGGTCAGCGCGGCCAAGAACGTTTGCACGGGGCCAGGTGAGGCGATGCAGAGAGCCGGCCAGGGATGCAGCTCTTCTCCTGGGAACGCTGAGGAGGAATCCAAGGAACAGAGGGAGAGAGATTGCCTCCCTGGATATTTACCAAAATTCCCTTCAGGAAATCTCATTTGCCAGCACGTTTTCGTATTTCCTCTCACGCAACAGAGAGCAGAGGGAAAAGTTTGCTCCGTGGCATGCCCCCCAGTCATGTAGTATATGAAACTAAGGATTCAGAGGGCAGGAAAGGAGGCATGGTCTTCTACTCTCATTTCTAAAATCTCCCGCTGCTAACCCAACAGCAAGAGCCGTGTATCTGGAAAAGCAATAAGTTTCTAAAACAAAGGGAATAAAATGAGGTATTACCCGTTGCTACTTGCAGGAAAAAAAATTGCTTTAAAAATAGAATAGGTTTAAACACGAAACATATTACTATATACTTCTTATAAATTAGACTCTAGAGCAAAGATAATAAAATGAAAAATAATTTTAATATGCAATTTTGGTTTTAGAATAATGTGTTACCTTTGATATAGCGTAGGGTATCACCAGACACATAAGAAAATCCAACTGGACATGAGAAAAATAATTAATTTTACCCATTTCTGAAAAATAATAAATGGCATATGTTAACATTTTCACAGCCTAATAATCATTATTTCTTCTATAAAACAGCAGCAATTGAAAGTTTCCCGATGCTACAATTTACAGTTGGCAATTCTGTACATATTGGATAGCAAAGAAAACTCCCTGTGAAGCTCATACATGGGTAAACAACCGCCTTTGCCCACGTCTAAAGTAAAAACACTTTTAAGTCATGCTGCCCATGTGCTATAAAATGCTGGATATAGAATTTAAAAGTTAATTTCCACTTTTTTTTACTTTAACTATTATTTTGTTCAGGTTCAGATACAGAGCATAACAGTTAGACAGTCAAATACTTTACATACTGTTCCTTCCCCTCAGCCCAGCTGTTACCAGTACCCCACTGGCACCACACAAAGTGGTCATAGTATTATTGACTCTATTTTCTAAGCTGCATTTGACACCCCCATGACTATTTTCCGTCGGTAGTTCTTACCCCATTCACCTCTTTCTTCCAGTCCCCCAGACCTCCGCTCTCTGGCAACCCCCAGTCCGCCTTCCGTGTCCATAAGTCTGTGCCTTGATTTTGTTCTTTAGATTCTACGTATAAGTGAAATCATAAGGTGTTTATCTTTCTCTGACTGACTTATTGCAATACCTCAGCTATTATAACACTGCAATCAAGATAAGTATGCATCTTTTCCTTCAAATTAGTGTTATGGGTTTCTTGAATATATTCCCCAGAGTGGAATTGCTGGGTCATAAGGCAGTTCCAGTTTTGATTTTTGTAGGAAACTCCCTACTGTTTTTCCTAGTGGCTGCACCAATATGCGTTTCCACCAATGCCGTGCACAAAGGTTCCCTTTTCTCCACATCCTCGCCAACACTCGCTGTTTGTTGATTTACTGATGATAGCCATTCTGACAGGTCTAAGGTGATGTCTCATAGTGGTTTCAACTTGCATTTCTCTGATGATTAGTTACATTGAGCATTTTTTCAACTATTGGCCACTTGTATGTCTTCTTTGGAGAAGTGTTTACTAAGGTGCTCTGCCCACTTTTTAAAAATTGGACTTTTTTATGTTAAGTACTGTGAG
>PVKM010045874.1:0-11852 GCA_004027735.1 Carollia perspicillata
ATAGAAAATGGGATGACAGTAACCAGAGGGGAGAGGGGAGGGAATTTCAGGAGAAAAAGAGAAGGAATTATAAGAACAAGTATAAAGGACACATGGACAAAAACTAAGGGGGGTGGAAATGGGAGGGAGGTGGGGAGCACTTGGGGGGGTGGACTGAGACAGGAGTAAAAGACAGAAAACTGTACTTAAATAACAATTAAAATTAAAAAAAGAAAGAAAAAAATAAAAATAAAAGAACAGAAAGCTGCTCACTGAAGTGTCCCTGGCAGACTGACAGTGTGAGCAAAGGCAGGACCCTCAGCCACAGCATCTCCAAGCAGGAGGCAGGAGCTGGGCCCAGAGATAACTTCCAGTGGTTCCTAAGTAGGACATCAAGCCATAAAACTTCTGCACCCACAGTGCCCTCCCTAACAGGGCTTTAACAGGGCCTCACACAGGTCTGCACCCATTTCTGGGAGATCCTCCTGGGTTCGCCACATCCCTGACTGACATTTTCCTAGAAAGCATTTTTCTGGAACTTTGTCCCTCTCTCCCTTCCAAGCCCAGAAGCATCAATCATATGGCCAGTATGGCACCTTCCTTCTGTGTGAACCTTCCAAGGCCTTGCAGCCCTCAACAACAACCACCCAAGCACAGTTTCTCCAAGGGATGTTATGGCTCGCAGGAAAACTGGTACAATGGGGAGCTGCACGAGGCGAGAAAATCCCACCATGTGCTCAGGCCTTGTCAGCTAGGTCTAGCATCCTCTGCGGCCTGGCCCAGTGGTGGCCCAGCCTCCCCATCAAGTATGTTTCTGTTTACCAGCGTGTTCTGGAAACCACATGCCTGACAGAGTTCTCAGCACCAGACAGGAAGTGTGCCCTTACCCTGGGCCATCTTATGGGCATCATTCACATCATTTGAGAGTTCTTCACCAAGGTGGGTAACACCCAACTTGCTTAAAGCCGGACTGTAGCTCATACACAGACCCCAGCAGGAAGGTGTTCAGCCACCACCGATGCCTGAATAAGTGGGTGGAGGTCAGGAACTCTGGGCTTTTTCTGCCCTAACAGGCTGCTGCTGGTAGGACTTTCTGTGAATCTGTTAGTCATTACCTACGGCATCTCCCTCGAGCATCTAACAATGATTAAATATGGCATTGGCAATGTCAAGGAGCTGGTGGGTTGCAAGGTTAACCTGCAGACAGTGTAAGACAGTCCTGTGCTGCCTGAACACTGAACTGGGTTTCAGGTATAGATGGAATTTGTGAGCTATAGGTAATATAATTTGTGAGGTATAGATATAGGTAAATGTAAAGTATCAATGGAATATAGATGGAGAGAGATATCCAAACATATTGCTTTATAATGTTGTTAAAAACATCAGTTGACTAAGGTATGAGGAGTCTATTTCTGGTCTAATCTATTCTATTCTATGAGTCTGTAGATCTGTTCTTTAACCAATACCACACCATGTCAATCACTGTAGCTTTCAAATAAATATTTAAATTGAGATGTGTGAATCTTCCAAATTTGTTCTGCAGTTTTGAAATCATTTTTATTTATTCAAGTTTATTTTTTTCATGTAAATTTTACAGTCAGCCTTCTGATATCTACAAAAATTCTGCAGGAATTTTAATTAGGATTGCACTAAATAGACACACCAAGTTGGGAATAATCTATAACTAAACAATAATAAATTTTTCAATCCCAAAACATGATACATCTCTTCATATTTTGTTTTTGGTTACTTTCACTTGTATTTTAAAATATTTAATATAAGGTCCTGAACATATTTTGTTACATTTTACCTAATGTTTCAATTATATTTAGTGCAATGGTAAATTATATTTTAAAAAAATATTGCTTTTGCTTGTTGGTAGTAATATAATTAGTATTTTATGTTAATTTTGTATTCTATGACTTGATAAACTCTGTTAATTTTAGAAAAAATTCTGAGTTTTTCATATTTTCTACACAGAAAGTCATTTCATCTAGGAATAATCAGTGTTTTGTATCTACCCTTATATTCTGTATGGTTTTAATTTATTTCATTTGATCATTACATTGGCTAGAGTGTCCAGCATAATGTTGAATATGAGTCAGGAGAGATATTGTTTTTATCTTGTTGCTGAATTTAGGACTAAACACACAGGCCATCACTATAAAGTAGGATGTTAACAGTAGATATCCTTGTCCACAGGAGGATTTCCCTTTCATTACAAGTATACTGAGAGTTTATCATAATTGATAATTTGTGTGTGTGTGTTTTCTTGGGAGAAGAAGTCAGTCTGTGTAGACATTTATCAGTTTTATTAAAATATTTAAAAATCTAGTTTTGAATTTTTTGGATTTTTTACTATTCTTTTATTGTATTAAATATATTTAATTCATTTTCTTTATTCTTTCTTTCCTTATGTCTGTGTTAAGTTTACTGCTATTTGTATAGTTTCTCAAAGTTGGAACTTAGATTGCTGATTTGAGATGTTTTGTATTTTCCAATACAAACATTTATGCTGTAACTTTCACTCTAAGTACTGCTATTAATGCATCACAAGATTTTTGATGTGTTACATTTTTAGTTTCATTCAGTTCAAACCTTTTTTTGTTAGTATTTTATTCTTTATACCTACTAACTCTTAATGTAATTGGGTCCATTGAACAGAATGGGTTCTACACTTATTGGGGTTTATTATGTACTTAGTTTGGTCTGTGGTTTTGTCCAGTTTAGTTTCTTTCCTCAATTACATCTGCTTAATTCTATCTAGAGAAAAACAAATAAACAAACAGCAACAACAACAACAAACCTTTGTCCCTTATTCGAGTGTGCTATGGTCTCAGTATTTGCGTCCCCTAAAATGCATATATTGAAACCTAATCCCCAAGTTGATAGATAGTATTGGGAAGTCAGGCTTTGGGGAAGTGATTTGGTCACTGTAGCTATCACTAAGGCTGGGCACTCATAACAGGTTTAGTGTCCTTATAAAAGACATCATGCAGAGAGACCCCTTTCCCTTCCAGCATACACAGTTACAGTGAAAAGACAGCCGTGTAGGCACTGGGCCCTCGCTACACAGCAAATCAGCAGGCACCATGATTTCTCAACTTCTCACACTGTGAGAAATAAATATTTATTGTTTATAAGCTACTCAACTGGTAGTAATTTTGTTAGAGCAGCCCAAACAGATTAACAAGTTGGTTTTACAATATTTTCAGGAGTTGTTTTTTTATTTATGCCCCATTCAATTTTATGAATATTTACTATAATTTCAGTAGAATTTTAGGGAGAAAACAATTTTAAAGATAATTTTTGACAATTATCTCAAACTAAAATTTCTTATTGAATTTTTAAAGCCATTTTTCCTTTAAGAAGGAAGTAAAATTATTTTAATATTAAGAAAAATTATGACATAATATTTGGAGTCCTGGTTGCATCATGTAAATTAAATTTGTAAAGCAATTCATATTGCATTTGTCTTTTTAAGAACAAAATAAATTGGTTCAGAAATATAAAATAGTCAGAAGAAGATGTTATACAGATACCATGAACAAAAAATAGTCTCTATTTTAAACATCCTAACAGGATTCTCTTGAAATACATTTTTAAAAAACCACTTACCTCACCAAGGAATTCATCTGATCCTTTCGTCTTCTCTGTAATAGTATGTAGGAACAGAGGGATAAATAGCATTCTCTATGTATAGCTTGAGTAAAATTGAATTAAAATAAAACTCTTAAGAATCTGAGGGTTTAATGAGGAATGTCATCCTAGTCAAATAAAGGCAGTAAGCAAAATAACAACAGTAGAAACAATATCAACAATTAGCAAATGATTAACCATTTTTTAAATTTTGCCTTTAAATACATTGAAAGTTAAAGAATAGCAATGCTGAGTAACAATCTATTATTTCAGTCTGTATTTGTCTTGGTCAATATTTAATTGACCAAGAACTTAACAATGTCATTTTTAAATGTTATTTGTGGTAACCAATATGTTTTTTATTTGTTTTAGAATTAAGTAGTGTAATGCAAAGTTTATTTCTCAGCTAGGCTTCATTTGGTGGCCCTTTTAAGAAACTTTTCATCCTGGCTGGTGTAGCTCAGTGGATTGAGCGTGGGCCTGCAAACCAAAGGATCTCGGATCGATTCCCAGTCAGGGCACATGCCTGGGTTGCAGGCCAGTTCCCAGCAAGGGATGCACAAGAGGCAACCACAAATTGATATTTAAAATTCTCTCCCTTCCTCCTTCCCTTCCTCTCTAAAGATAAATAAATAAAATCTTTTTAAAAAGAAATTTTTCTTCTTTATAAGGTTTCAGCTTTATTTTAGAAGATTCAGTAATTTCAGCAGGAACTATTTTTTTGGACTAAAGTTTTATAAGAAAAGGGATAAAATTTACTTTTCAGTACCTAATGCAGTATTTATTTTTTTCTCCTTATAATCTGACAACTCTTATACCCATTATTAAGCAAATTTAATATTCGCTGATTTTTGTCCTTCTGATTTGCTCAGAATTATAAAGAGCATCAAAAATAAAAATGGAGAAGAAGGAAAAGGAGGAGGGGAAAGAAGGGAAAGAAAAGAACATCAGGATGAATTATTAATAAAGCCACCAATCAATTAGTACTCACAGAATAGTCAGGAAAGCATTCATAAATTAAGAGAGGAGATCATATTATACCTTGAGTTGGTAAAAATGCTAATGTGTTTTCTCTTCCCTGCTGGTACCACCGAGGACAGCCCTTTAAACTGTACTAGAAAAGAGTCAGGGCACTTGTCTCTCAAAGACTCCGTGGACTGTGATGGACCAAAGGAGCTATAGTATTGACAAAATAGAGGTGAATTTGCTTAGAGCTTCATCAGCATCCTGTGGTCAAGAGTAGTGATAAATAGTTTCTCTTGGGATTTTCAGCTAAAGGGCACATATAGGATTCCAACAGAGACTCAGAGATGTTATCAAGTTATGAAAATGTGAAATACTTTAATATAAGATTTAAAGTCCAATAAGTTTTAAAGACAATAACAATTGAAAAGAATAAAGAAGCCTGAAGAAATAATCTTTGAGTTCTTAAACTTTTAAATAATCTACTTTATATCCTAAATTTATAAGCATGGTTTTTCATGAAACAGCAAAGGAGTTAAATGTTTACAGGGCATTTAATTTTATATATCTCATTTTTACACTTAATGAAGAAATACAGGAATTTCCACCCATAAGCCATAGTCGAATTACCTATCCTCAAATGGCTGTGTTTTGCATCCTTAACTTCTCCATATAATAACTATTACTTTTAGTGTTTCTCACCATCTGTCAAATACCTTCTGAAGTTGATTTGCATTTTCATTTGTAACTATCTAGGGGTGAAATGGAGAAGCTACCTTTGAGGTGTCAGAGTGATCCCTGAAGAAATATATTTAAATTTGTGAAATGCATTTGTTCCTTTTGAGACCCTAAATTACTGCTCAGAAAATAGAGCATACTGCAAATATCAATACTGCTATAAAATAACATATTGAGACAGATTATAAACTTTTCTAAGATTATAGGGGTTTTGTTTGTTACACCTGTTATTCTATATTACACTAAGTTTCTTTCTTCTGTATTCAGTGAAAAAAATAAGCAATTTACTGTTTTTCTCTATTCCAAATGCAATCTATTTAAGCAGGTAAAAAGATTTTATCATAGAAGGCCATTTTGAAATATCCATTCCCTTCACAATAGATTTTTTTCCATTTGGGAACTATTTGCATATGATGAAAAAAATATTTCATAACAATTAACAAAATGCGCAGTACTACCTTAATGGCTCATGTCAAAATCTCTGCACATATGTCATCCACTCCAAATCTGGGCATCTTTCAAGTATCTAACATGGGAAAATTGTTTTATTTCTGTGCTTCCTTCAGTCCCTTTATCCCTTAATGAACCCGACATTGGTATTATGTTCAAAATATAAATGATCTTCAACAACCTAAAAATTCTACATAGTCACTCCCTTTTCATTAATCACTTCTTCATCTCTTATTGCTTTAAAATAATACTTTAGCGTTTTCTTTGACTCTTCTTCATACTTACCCCACTAATTAAAAAAAAACTATTATAAAACATCCTTTTCAGTCTTCCTCTTCTTGCAACACTACTCTGTTTGGATTTCTTCAAACTATACCATAGCTACTGTCAACTATTTTAGTACTAGCTCCCTTTAAATAGCATTTCTATTCCTTTGGGCCAGTTCAGCCCAGGTAATGCTGTCAGAAAAATACAATTCCTGAATCTTAGTGGTATAATAGAATACCACAAAGTTTTATTTTGTCTACTTCTATGTGTCCAGTGCTAGCTGGAGCTTTGTTCGGGTTGTTAGTAAGAGCTCAGTAAGCGAGCATTCATATCCCCACATTCTACCATAATTTCAGTAGCCATTGGGTTGGTTGGGAAAGAGGTAGGAGATTGGTGAGCCACACACTTACTTTTACAGTTTTACAAATTTAAATACTTTCGTATAGTCCAAGTCTAATTAACAGGGATATAATCAATATCAAAACTTATTACTATGTTTAATTCTCTGATCCAGGTTATTTTCACTCTGTAAGTTAAATAACATGCTAAATTTATAAAGTTAAGAGCATAATTATTTTTATCTTACATTTAAGCATCACTGAGGCTCACAGGTTAAGCCACTAACTGGACAAATTTAAGGTTGGTAAAATTAGAATTGAAACTTCACACTGTAAGATGCAAAAGTGATTATACTGAATTTATCTTATGCTAAGAAAAATAACATTCCTCAAATTTCATTTTTATTTCACTGTTAATGTCAAAATTGAGTATATGTTTCTAAGTGCATCTTTGTTCAAAGAGAGATAAAAAGGTATAAATGTGAGAGAACTTTCATCAACATTATCACATTGCCTTACCTCCCATTATTTCATATGGATATTTGCTTTGTACTGTAAACTGATCCTGAAAAAATTCTCAGTTGTCAAATATGCTTCACTGTATCTACAATTTCATACCACTGTTCATCATAAGCTTAAAGTTACTACTCCTGACTGTCATAAGACTAGCCATAATTGTTTGTTATAAACCTAGAAGTTATAATCGATCAGGTTCTAAATAATCTCTGTATCATTCACTATTTGGGAGATAAATATATTATGTAATTACTGTGTAATTATACATAATTTTGGTATATAAAATATGATATAATTTATTATATATACATAAATACCTGAAAATACAATTTTATGTCTGTAACTTGTATACATATAATAGTGTATACGAGGTCTGTCCCAAAGAAGTCTAACAATTGTAATATAACAAGAGTGGTTTGTGTAACATGGACATAAACTGGCAGCCAAGGAGAGTGGACTAGAATGCATATGGGTGAATAATGGCAACTTCACTGTACTAGTCAGTGGGGGCAGGAGACGTTGTTGAATGAGCAAGTGTACTGTGTGGCGTGGCATTCAAAATGAGCAAGTAGCTATGGACACCTGGTTATTGGCAGCTTTATCCCCACAACACACCCACTCATGTATCACTTCTTATGCAGAGTGTTTGGCAAAACCCAGGTGACTCAGCTACCCTACAGCCCAGATTGCACACCCTTTGACTTCTGCCTTCTCCCCCAAATAAAATCACCTTTAAGAGGGAAGATATTTCAAACCATTGATGAAAGTCAGGAAAATATAACATGGCAACTGATGGTGATTGGAAGAACTATGTGAACTCCCAAAGTGCCTACTTTGGAGGGAACTGAGACATCATTGTCCTTTTTTTTTGTTGTTTTTGGTGACTTAAGTAATTTTTATTAGTTTGTTTGTTTGTTTGTTGTTGTTGCTCAAGTACAGTTGTCTGCATTGTCTTCCACCACTTCCCCCCACCCCAGCCATCCCCACTTTCCTCCCCTGATTCCACCCCCCTTGACTTTGTCTATCTGTCCTTTATAGTTGTTCCTGAAAACCCTTCCCCCTTCCCCCCATCCTGTCCTACCTTCCCTCTGGTTACTGTCAGTTTGTTCTTAACTTTGATGTCTCTGGTTATATTTTGCTTGCTTATTTGTTTTGTTGATTAGGTTCAACTTAAAGGTGAGATCATATGGTATTTGTCCTTCACCACCTTGCTTATTTCACTTAGCATAATGCCCTCTGGTTCCATTTATGCTGTCACAAAAGGTAGGAGCTCCTTCTTTCTTTCTTCTATGTAATATTCCATTCTGTAAGTGAACCACAGTCTTTTGATCCATTCATTTACTAATGGGTACTTAGCACCCATTTATGATAAAAACACTCAGCAAAGTGGGAATAGAGGGAACATTCCTCAACATAATAAGGACCATATATGAGAAACCTACAGCCAACATCATACTCAATAGGCAAAAACTAAAAGCTACCCCACTAAGATCAGGAATAAGACCAGGATGTCCACTTCATCACTCATTGTTCTACATACAATGTTTCTTACATTTTGCATCTTCTTCCATAAATGCCTTTATTTGTTATATTATATGGCTGGACCCCTTCTAGATAGACCTCATATACCTACTTACATATTTTATGTACAATATAATTAATATATAATAACTTGTTCAATACACAAGATCATATTATAAAATTCATAAATTAGAGATCTTAAGCATATTTAAGTTTTCTAACATTTGCAAGTATACATGTAATGAAGTGACACAAAGAAATGGGAGGCTACAGGGAAGCTCTCCAGGCTCTTTCTGCCTGCATAGGATGTGTTCTTCTGGGCTATTATTAATACAGCAGATCTGTGAGGTTTACATGGTTATCCCACATAGAAATAATTTTGGTTATAAAGCAACCATTTCATACTCTAGAATTTAGGGCTTACTCAACATTCTCTAACTTATAAATCCATAGATCCTGGTTTATTTTATATACAGTTTTTTTTTAGCTAAGGTAATCAATTTTTATATTTGATTACCAGCAAAGACACAACCATACCAGATAAAAATAATAATCTGATATATAAAAATAAGTTTACATATTTTATTGCTTTAATATAAAATATGAAGTTTATTTCATAGTATATATTAGGTGGTATTATTTATTTTTTGTTACAAAATGTTGTTATTTAAACAAATCATCAATAGGACTAGTGAACAGAGATGATTAATAGTAATTAATAGTAGGAATAATTACACTAATATCTGTGAGAAAACTGTTATTAAACTCTGTCCTCTAATACAGCAATTTATTTTACCTGTTTTCTTGATCTACAGTTTTTGTATCTTACATTACTCCTCATTATGTAGGTGAGATCTTTCTTGTTGTATGTATGTGTAGTTCACCCATTTTCTAGACTTTATAGCAATTTATAAATTACAAAATTAACTCATTCATTTATAGTTCTGGACATTTACATTTTCCCAGCTTTGAGCTCTTACAGAAATTGCTGTCATATACATTTGTACACACACAGAAATGCAGACATTTCTGTTGCTTATAGACCTGGGAAGGGTAAAATGCTGGGTCACAAGCTACAAGAGGTAGATTGTCAGTAAAGATAGCTAACAACAACTTCTCCCATGTTTGAATGCTTTGAAATTCTTTCTTAGATATTCAGATTTTGGAAGTTATGTTATTGTATGTTCTTAAGATATGTAAGATTTTTCTAAAAGAATATACTGTAGAGACAGTAAAAATGCTAGTGGTAAGACAAAATGCTTACAAAAGCTACATCTGATAAAAGACTGTTTTCCAAAACATAGGAAGAACTTTTAAAACTCCTTCATAAGAAAATGAAAAAGATTAAAAATGTACCAAAAAACTGCAACAGACACATCACCAGAAAAGACTCATAGGTGGCAAATAACCATATGAAGAGATGCTTCACCTCATATGTCATCAAGGAAGTGTAAATTAAAACAACCACGAGAAACCACTACATGCTTAGAATGCCCAAAATCCAGATTTCTGATATCACCAAATGCTGTCCAGGGTGTGGAGTAACTGGAACTACCATACTTTGTTACTGAGGATATGAAATCATATAGCCACTGTGGAAGACAATTTGGTGGTTTCTTACAAAAATGAATATACTCTTACCATATGATCTAGCAATTGTTTTCCCTAGTATTTAAGCAAATAAGTTGAAAACTTACATCCATCTAAAACCTATACAAGGCCCTGACTGATGGGGCTCAATTGGTTGGAACACTGTCCCATAGCTCAAAGGTTGTAGGTTCAATTCCTGGTCAGGGGACATACCGAGGTTGCAGATTCAACATCCAGTCTGGGCATGTGTGGGAGGCAACCAATTGATGTTTCTGCCTCACTCACATCAATGTTTCTTTCTCTCCTTTCCTCTCTCTCTCTAAAAATGCAATGAACAAATGTTTTCTGGTGAGGATTTAAAAATAAGAAAAGAAAAACCTGCACAAGGATTTTTATAGCAGCTTTATTCATAATTGCCAAAACTTGGAAACAACCAACATGTCCTTTAGTAGATGAATGGATAACTAAACTGTGGTACATTCACTTGTAAAAAGAAATGAGCTATCAAGCGATGAGAAGATACAAATGAAACTTAAATGCATATAACTAAGTGAAGTAAGACAAGCTGAAAGGCTACATACATGCTGTATAATTCCAACTGCTTGACATTCTGGAAAAGGCAAAACTGTGCAGACAGTTAAAAGATAAGTGGCTGCCAGGGTTGCTGAGGGGAGCGGAATAGGTAGAGCAGAGAGGATTTTTAGGGCAGTGAATATACTCTGCATCATATTATAATGATAGATAAATATCACTACATATTTGTCCAAAACCAGAGAATGCGCAATGCCAACAGTGAACCCTAAGGTAAACTATGGACTTTGGATAATTATGATGCATCCATAGGGGTTTATCCTTGATTGAAGAAGGCACCACTCTGGTGGAAGATGCTGATAATGGGGATGGCTTTGCATGTGTGGGGAGAAAGGAGTATATGGGAAATCTCTGGACTTCCCTCTAAATTTTATTGTAAATCTAAAACTGCTTTAAAATTGCCTTAAAATAAAGACTAAGCAATAATAACAAGAAAGACCTAAAAAAAGACCATCACCTGCCAAGGGCTTAGGTGGTAGGAGCAATGAGTCGGTAAAAAAACAGAAAATGACTGAGGCAGTAAAATGATCCTGTACACTGTAATGGCAGGCACATGTCCTGAGGTATTTTCCCAAAGTTGTAGAATGTACAACGGCAAAAGTGAAACTTAGTGTAAACTATGGGCTTTTGGTCATTGTAATGTATCAGTGTGGGCTGGTCAGTTGTAACAAATATACCACTCTCTTGGGGAATGTTGACAGTGAGGGAGGCTATGAATGTTTTTGCAGGAAGAGGGTGTATGAGAAATCTCTGTACCTTTCTTTCAGTTTTTCTGTAAACCTAAAACTACTCTAAAAACATATACTCCAATAAAAAGAAAAAAGAGAATGTAAATACTCTAGAACTAATTAAATAGATAGTACCTATATTTAACAACAAATGACCAGGTATTTCTCTCTGTCTTATGGTACAGTAGGTTATTTTTATTATTTCAGTTTTCTAATATTTTTTCTCTAACTGCCTGAAGCACTTAGGGCACTTTTCTCTTATGTAGTGCTAAGCCTGAATTCAGTCAAACATAAAATTTATTTTGATTTGTAGCTCTGCTCTTATCAAGCCCATAATACATTAATTTCTGGTGTCAGTCCAATGAAATGATTTCAAGCTAAATAGTTTCTCAACAAAATCATTTGACAATGGAATACTTAGGATTTCCCTACTAGTTAACAGCATATTAATCTTGCCAGAATAACTTTCCATCTCTGAAAATGTCTATCTGCATTTATACCCACAGGCTTGCTTTAGTAGAACAGCTGTTTG
>PVKM010045875.1:0-11849 GCA_004027735.1 Carollia perspicillata
CCCACCAATTCCATGAATTTTTCTGAGAAGGTGATGGTGTAAGTGAGACTGAAAGGCAGAAGGAATTCTTGCAGTGTCAAAGTGCTTGCATTTGGGGATTATTATAGAATTTGTCCCAAGGTAAATTAAGATATCTGAAGCTGCATTCTAACCCTCTCCCTACACAAACACTAAGATTGAGAATAAGCCCCTTGGCAAAGGGAGTGTGTATGTTAGAATGCTGGGCTGAAGAACAGAGACTTTCTTACCTAGTTATAAAGTGAAACAATCTAATTAAAGCCACAGTCCAGCCCTACCTCAGTTCAGTACTTTGTAGAATCTGAATACCTAGTTAGCACTTCTTTTAAACTGAGAAAAGAAATGAGGGGGAAAGTAGACACATATATCTATAAGAAATTAAAAAACATGCAAAGAAGAAGATTGGGGGCAGGGTGAGGCAATCAAAGCTGACCTATAGATGACCCAAATTCAAATTAGCAGACAGAAACTTCTAAATACTTATTATAGGAATTCACAGTAAATGATGGATTAGAATGAGTGAATTGCAGGAGAGAAAATGAAACTGTAAAAAGGAACCAAATGAAAATTCTATAAGTGAAAAATAAAATATCTGAAATGAAAGTCCACAATATTGCTTTAAGAGTATATTGGACTGCCATGGAAAGTATCACTGAACTTGAATACAGGTCAACAAAAATGATCTAAACATAAGGAGAGAGCTAAAAAAAAAAAACCCACAAGTTAAAAGCTAAATGAGTGTCAGTAACTTGTGGCTGAATTTTTTTTTGAATGTGGTGAAAAATCAAAACTCTAAGATCCAAGCAATTCAGAAAACACTAAACTAGAAAAATACAAAGGAATCATACTTACAACTTCATAGTAAAACTAAAATTAACATGAAAGAGAAAATCTTTGAAGTAGTAAATATACACACACATACACACAGTAGCAGTGATATGAATAATGAATGATTTCTTATCAGAAATAATTGAAGACAGAAGACAACAGAATCACATCTTTTAAGTACTAAAGAAAATAACTGTAAATTCAGTATTTTATATATAGCAAAAATATTTTAAAACAAAGGTAAATAAACTTGTCATCAGCACACCTACACTACAAAGAGTGGTAAAGGAAGCTTTTAAGGCTGAAATAAAATAACACTACATATATGTGTGTGTGCGTATGTATGTATACATATACATATATATACTAAGAGTAAAGAGTACTAAAAATAATGAAGATGCGAATAAATATAAAAGATTATTTTTTCTTAAAATCTTTAAAAGTTAATTTCAACAAAACAAGCAAACAAAATATAACCAGAGATGTTGAAATAAAGAACAAACTGACAGTAACCAGTGGGGAGGCAAGTGGGAGGTAATAGAGGAAAGAAGGGAAAGGGTCATCAAGGAACATATATAAAGGACCCATGGACAAAGCCAAAGGGGGATAGGATTGAGGGTGGGAGGTTGGGGTGGGTGGGTGGGTGGGGGAGACTGGTGGGGTGAAAATGGAGACAACTGTACTTGAACAACAATAAAAAAACTTAATGTATTTGGTGTTTATAAAGAAGAAAAATATATGACAAGAATAACAAAGGATGGGAGGGAGGTAAACAGGATTATACTGGTGTAAATTTCTTTCATCATAAGAGAAATGATACAATAATAATTAAAGGTCAATTGTGATTAAATATAGATGCATATTATAATCCCTGGAATAACTATGTAAAAAAGGAAGAGATGTAGTTAGATATCCAAAGAATACTAGAAAATAATTGAATTTTCTCAAAAGAAAGAAAAGAGGAATGGTGAAAAAAGAACAGAAGGAACAAACTGAAAACAAATAGGAAGACAATAGACATAAACCTAACTCCATTAATGATTATATTAAGTGCAAATGGAATAAACAAAAAATGGGAGAGATTGTGAGACAGAATGAAAATAAAACAAGTAAAAGTAACTATGTGCTATTTATGAGATGTACTTTAATTATAAAAACACAAAAATAAATTGACAAACAAGTGAAAAGGAATTCCATTAAAACACTAATCCCAAGAAAGCTGATGTGACTGTATTATGAGATGAAGTTGATTTCAAGACAAGGGGGCAGAAAAGTTGTATAAAGTTATAAAAATACAGGTTTATCTGCAAGGTACAAAAATTCTGTACTGTGTAGAGCAACTAAGAAATGTTGAAAATATATAAAGTAGAAATTGTCAAAACAGAAATCAACCAATCTACAATCTTAGGTAGGGAGTCATTTTTGTTCAGTAACTGATAGAGTAGACATGGGATATTTACAAATACTGAGTCATAATATTTTATAATTCATTATAAAGGACTGATTTCAAGCAGAATATGTTCTCTGATCACAAAATAAATTAAAAACAAATAACATAACTATATCTTAATATTCACAAACATATTTGGCAGTTAAGAATAGCTCATGCTTAAAAAAGAAATCATAAAGAAAATTCTAAAATATTTTTAATTGAGTGAAAGTATAAATAATAAATATCAAAATTAATGAGATGTTGCTAAAGTAGTGCTTAAAGGAAAATTTAGAACATCAGATGCTTATGTCACAAAAGTAGATCTGAACTTAATACATCTAAACTTCTCTGTTAAGACACTAAAAGAATATAACCAAAGTAAACAGCAAAAAGGAAATATAAATGAAAAAAATCAGTGAAATAGAAGGCAAACATTACAGTAGACCAATAAAACGACAAAATATTCTTCCAAAAGTTTACAAAGGTATACCATATATCCTAGGTATGTACTAGTCTATCCTATCTAGCAAGACTGGTCAAGAAATAAGAAAAAAAATAACCAATACCAAGAACGAAAAAGGGAGCTACGGATTCTACAGACATTAAAAAATAAAGTAAGTTTATGAACAACTATATGCCTATAAATTGACAATATAGATGAAATCAAGATTTCTTAAAAGAAAAAAGTACAAAAACTGACATTAAGCACATGAGAAAATATAAATAGCCTTCTTTTAAATTTTTTTCAATTTAAAATTAAATACCCAGAGAAAAGAAAATTGCAGGACTCAAATGTCTTTGTTGATTACTTTTATCACACATTTAAGGAAGAAATAAACAGGGGAAAGTAGGGGAAGGGGCAAGCAAAGGAACACAAATAGAGGACTCATGGTCATAGACAATGTCAGGGGGATTGACTATGGGAGTGAGTAGGATGAGGTAGGAATGAGCAATGGGGAAAAAGGTGGGACAACTGTAACTGAACAACAATAAGTTAAAAAAAATAACACTAATCTTATACAAACAATTTCTATGAAATAGAAACAAGGGAATTCTTCTTAACTGGTTATCTGAGGCCAGTACAATGTTGAAAACGAAAACTTGCCGAAGATTGTAACATAACAGTACAGGCCAGTCTCAATCATGAACATAGATGCAAAATTCATAAATAGAATATTAGCAAATGGAAGACAGATATATATAAGAATGATAACCAATTATAACCAAGGTGGATATATTCCAGGAATATGAATTTAATATTTGAATATCAATCAGTAAAAAATGTCTATTTAACATAATAAAGGAAACAACAATATGATCATCTCAATACAGTCATGCACTGCATAACCACATTTTGGTCAATAACCACATTTTCAACAGTGGTATACTATGTATCTTAGGTATGTACTAGTCTATCCTATCTAGATGTGTAGAAGTGCACTGTGTTGTGTTCACATGACAAAAGTGCTTAATGACACACTTCTCAGAACATATTCTTGTAGTTAAGTGACATATGACTACCTCCAAAAATGATCATAATTTGACATGTATTTATGATTTTAAAAATCCTGAGAAAACCAGGAATAGAATAATATTTCCTCAACTGAATAAAGTCCATCAATGAAAAACCTACAAATAACATCATCCTTGCTTGTGAAATCTGTTTCTCTAGTAAAATTGGTAACAAGAAAATGATATCCAGCCTCAACAACTAGTACTTAACAAACTAGTAAGGGTGAAAAGCAAAATTAAATATAATGTGCCTAAAGGTTAGATACAAAATAGTAAAGCTCCTTTTATTTGCCAATGATATTATGGCATATGTAGGAAATTCAAAGGAATCTACAAAAAAATTATAAAAACAATATGTGAACTTAGCAAGACTGAAGAATACTAATACTAATTAGTATTAAAAAATCAATCATATTTTTATATAGTAGCAACAAAACAATTAAGAACTATAACCAAGATAGACTTCCAGATGGTACTGACAGCACCATGGAAACATTCTCTAGAGGAAAAGCATAGCAGGTGAAAGCTATTTTTTTAATTAAATTTATTTAATGTGGGAGGTGGGGGTGGGTAGGGAAGAGAAGAGTAATAGGGAAAAATAAAGACAACTAACTGAACAACAATTTAAAAACTTTAAAAATAAAGTCAGTTATAAAGCAAGACATTCATGCAATGTGTAACTTCTGAGAGTCTAAACAATAAAAAAGTCATTGAGGTGAGTTTAGTTAGTAAGATTATATATGTTTCAAGTATACATTTCTATGATACATGATCTGTATATACATGTTTTCTATGATACATGATCTGTATATCTGTAATCAAATCATCTTTCATTACCATGTATTTGGGCCCCTTTACCCTCTACTAGCTCTAACCCCCTCCATCTGGTAAGTACACAGACTCATGTCTGTGTCTATGAGTTTCAGGGTTTTTTTTTTTTAAATGATCACTTATATTCTCTGAAGAGTGTTCCTAAGAGGGTAAAGAAAATGAAGAAACATTTATTTTTTAAAATTCACTGAAACTTGGTAAAAAGTGAGAGTTTATGGCACTAAGCCACAATTTGCTCTATATTTCTCCTACCTTCAGCTTGCCAGCATTTCTCATTCCCTTCAACTAAGTTGAAAAGGCCAAATTCCTGGAGAGTGTGGCCAAGAGGTTAGGTTAGAGGCTTCCTTCTCCTGCCAATCCCCCACTCATAAGACAGAGAAGGTCTACGCCTAGCATAGCAAACCAAAAATAGATACCCTGATTGCTCCCACCCTTGCTTGCTCAGAGGGCAGAGGTTTCATGCCAGAAAAGTCCAGCTGAGACCAGAGGTTTCCACCCCTGCTAGGGCCCAGACTAGTGGGTCAGTGGTTCTGTCCAGAGGGAAGAGGCAATCTGTAAGAACAACAGACTCTGAATCTCTCCCCCAAAGGAATTAGCTTTATATAAAAAACACTTCGGGGAAGTTCAGGCCTAAGGAAGTATTGGTAGATTCAAAACCAATTAAGTATTGATAGAAATCAAATGAGACTGATAGCTTCTCTTAATCAAAAGCAACCAGCAGACCACAGGTAGCTGTTCACTAGAGAGAACCAAGACACAGCTAAGACTCCTTTCGGGATTTGAACAAACCTCAGAGACAGGCTCTAAATTTAATTGGATTAAAATGTTGAGTAACATACATCCCAGGGAATTGTCAAAAACAATAGAGCAATCACCCGGCTGTGATTATGGTACCTAATGGTTGGATTCACATCAGTTTCATCAGAGGCAGACAACAGAGTGATCAGGGAAAGAAACAAAGAGAACTCTGTTACAACCATTGTCATCCCAGGGTGACTATATTTACACTGAAGGTTTGCTCTCTGAGAAGGTCTTCTAAGTCTTCACAATGTAAGGGAAATAACCCTCACTAAAATAGTCTAGTCAAATTACTAATCAAGTAAATAAGCAAACAACAAAAACCAGAGAGGGGTATAGGGAACAGTAATCAGTATCTAGAATTGCTATATCAATATCCAGAATTGCCAAAATGTCCAGTTACTGAGTAATTATGATGAGACATGCAAATAAACAGAAAAGTGTGACCTATTCACATGAAAACATAAGACAACAGAAATTTCCTTTGAGAGAACCCGGATATTGGCTTTAGCAATGACTTCCTGGAAGCCATTAAAAATATTTAAAAAAAAACATCATGTTTAAAGAAATAAGAGACACTAAGATGATAGTGTCCCTTCAAATAGAGAATAACAGCAAAGAAATGGAAGTTATAAAAAAGAACCAAATGGAACTATATTACATGATACATCAGAATTAACTCAAATGAGTTGAGACTTGAACATAAGACTTGAAACCATAAAAATCCTAGAAAAAAAAACATAGGCAGTAAGTTTCCCAGCATGTGTGTTTATGATGATTTGGGGGAGGGGAGAACTGACACTAAAAGCAAAGGGAAAAAAGTAAAAATAAATGAGTAGGACAACATCAAACTAAAAAGCTTCCCATACAGCAAAGGAAACAATCAATAAAATGAAAAAAATCTATTGGATGAGGAAAAATATTTGGAAATCATATCTGATAAGGGGTTAATATACAAAATATATAATATACAAAATATATAAAGAATTCTTACAACTCAATAGCAAAAATGTCAATTTGATTTTTAAATCATTTTTATTGATACTCAATTACAGTTGTCCCAAATTTTCCCTCTTTGCCCTCTTCCACCCATTCCACCCCAGGTTCCCACAGTTAATTGCTACACTGTTATCCATGTGATGGGTCATTATACATGTTTCCTGTCTAGTTCCTAGCCCCTCCTTCCACCACCCTGCCCTTCTACTCCCTCTGGTTACTCCTAGTCCACTCCATGTTTCCATGCCTGTGGTTCTATTTTTTTCATTAGTTTATTTTGTTCATTAGATTTCTCTTATAGGTGAGATCATATGGTATTTGTCTTTCACTGCCTGGCTTATTTCACTTAGCATAATACCGTCCAGTTTCATACATGTGTGATGAAAGGTAGGAGTTCCTTCTTTCCTTCTGCTACATAGTATACCATTGTGTAAATGTACCACAGTTTTTAATCCACTCATTTACTGATGGACACTTACACTGTTTCTACCACTTGGCTATTATAAATAGCACCTCTATGAACATAAGGGTCCATAAGTTATTTAATTTCAGTTTTCAAAAGGCAGATGATCTGAGTAGACATTTTCTCCTAAGAGAAAGAAGACATACCAATAGCTGACAGGTACTTGAAAAGATGCTCAATATCACTAATCATAAATGAAATACAAATAAAAACCACAATGAGAACCACATGACATCTGTTAAAATGGCTATTATCAAAAAGATACAACATAACAAATGGTGCCGAGGATGTAAAAAAGGGGCACCCTTGTGCACTGTTGATATGAATGTAGATTGGTTCAGACACTATAGAAAATAGAATGGAGGTTCCTCAAAAAGTTAAAAATAGAACTACCACATGATTCAGCAATTGCACTCTTTGGTATCTATCCAAAAAAATCACACTAATTCAAAAAGATATACACATGCCTATTCACTCTCCTTTCTTATAATACTTTTTATAAGGAATATTATTATACACCCTTATGAATACTAACTAGTTCATTTGCTGTTGATAGTGGGATTGCAAGTGGGAGTTATTTTTGCAGGTGTAGGTTTGTTTCCTGGGCTTTGTGTTTTTGTTCTGGCAGCAGCATATACAGTATACGAGATGTGGTGGGTAAAGTGACCCTTAGTAAACTAGCTGGAGGAAAGGATCTATTGAAGAATGACTCAACAAGATCAAAACACAATTACATCCAGAGAACCAATATAAATGGCCTAAAGGGCATCCCAAGAGCATCAAAGAGACTGAACCACTGAATTGCACAGTTCTCCTACCATAGAAGTTCGCACCACTAAAGACAAAACAGATCAATTTAAGAAGCAGCAGCTAACAAGAAGAGTTTCCCAAAAAGTAGAAAGACAAAGGAACACTCCTGAATCAAAAAGGAAGGAGGAATCCCCAGATAGAGTGGTAAATGAAATACCAGCAAGTAAACTATCAGATACTACGTTCAAAACATGGTTATAAGAAAGCTCACTATGCTCAGTGAGAATAACGAAAAACTACAGGCAAGCCACAAGGAACTTACTGTGAACTACATCAGCATGAAAAAAGACATAGAAACTATCGATGAGAACCAGAAGAAAATGAAGAATACAATTTATGAATTGAAGAACACAGTAGAAGGAATCAAAATCAGGCCAGGTGAAGCAGATGATCAAATCAGTGAGCTGGATGACAAGGAATAAAAACAGTCCCACAAGGAGCAACAAAAGGAAAACAGATTTAAAAAGAATGAAGAGGGGCTAAGGGAACTGCAGGAAAACATGAAATGTAATAATATACATATAATAAGGATACAAGAAGGATAAGGGATAGATAGAAAACCTGTTTGAAAAAGTAATGATGGAAAACTTCCTTAACTTGATGAGAGAAGAAGTCATACAACTCCAGGAAACACAGAGGGTCCCAATCAAGAGGAACCCAAAAGGCCCACTCCAAGACACATCATAGTTAAAATGGCAAAATGCAAAGACAAAAAGGCAATTTTAAAAGTGGCAAGGGACAAACCGGAAGTAACATACAAGGGAGATCCAATGAAGCTAGCCCATGACTTCTCAACAGAAAAAGTACAAGCCAGAAAAGAATGGCAAGAAATATTCCAAGTCATGAAAAGCAAAGGCCTGCAACCAAGACTACTCTACCAAGCAAGGCTCTCCTTTAAAATGGAAGGCAAAATAAGGAGTTTCCCAGAAAAAGAAGGCTAAAGGAATAACCTTCACCAAACCAGCATTGCAAGATACCCTAAAGGGACCATTTTAAGATGAAGAAAAAGAGTGAGAAAGAGAGGAACACAGGTACAAAGGGGAAAAATGTCAATGAATAAGTACCTATAAATAATAACCTTAAATATTAATGGATTTAATGCTCCAATCAAAAGACATAAGATAGCTGAATGGGTAGGAAAACATGACCTTTATATATGCTGCTTACAAGAGACCCACCTCAGAACAAAAGACCTACACAGACTGAAAGTGAAGTGTTGGGAAAATATATTCCAAGCAAATATACAGGGAAAAAAAAGCCAGAGTAGCAATACTTATATCAGACAAAATAGACTTCAAAACAAAGGCCATATAAAAAGGGACACATACATTTCATAAGTGTTTTTATACGACACATATTCAAGGGGAGAATCCATCAAGAAGACATAAACATTATAAATATACATGCACCCAACATAGGAGTACCCAAATATAAAAGAAAAATATTGGAGGACTTCAAGAAAGATGTAGAACAGAACACACTTATACTAGAGGACTTTAACACCCCACTACCAACAATGAATATATTTTCCAAACAAAATATCAACAAGGATATAGAGTCACTGAACAACACACTAGATCAAATGAACTTAACTGATATATATAGAATCCTTCATCACAAAGAAGCAAAATACACATTCTTTTCAAATGCATATGAAACATTTTCAAAACTGCACCTCATGATAGGACACAAAACAAGACTCAACAAATTCAAGAAAATTGAAAACTTATCGAGCTTTTTATTGGACCACAGGGCCTGAATCTAGAAACCAGCCTCAAGGAAAAAATATGAAAACATTCAAATTCATGGAGACTGAATAGCATACTATTTAACAATGAGTTGGTTAATAATGAGAGCAAAGAAGAAATCAAAAAGTTTCTGGGAACAAATGAAAATGAACACACAACAGTCCAAAACCTATTAGACATAGGTCCAGAGGCAGTCCAGAGAGGAGAATTCATAGCAACACAGGCCTACCTAAAAAAGATAGAAACATTTCAAATAAACAACCTAACCCTGTGTCTACAAGAACTGGGGAGACAACAACAAAGCCCAGAGCAAATAGAAGGAAGGAAATAACCAAAATCAGAGAGAATTAAATGACATAGGGACTAAAAGAAGAATTCAAAGGATCAGTATATCCAAGAGCTAATTCTTTGAAAGGATAAATAAAATTGACAAGCCTTTAACCAGACTCATCAAGAGAAAGAGGACTGAAATAAAATCAAAAGTGAAAGAGAAATTACAACTGACACCACAGAAATACAAATTATTGTAAGAAAGTACTACAAAGAACTAAATGCCAAGAAATTCAACAGCCTGGCTGAAATAGGCAAATTTCTAGAAACATATAATATTCCAAAACTGATAAAGAAACAGAAAGCCTGAAGAGACTGATAACTGCTAGTTAAAATGACACAGTACTTAAAAAATTCCCGGCACACAGAAGCCCTGGCCTGGAAGGTTTCACAGGACAGTTTTACAAAACATTTAAGGAAGAACTAACCCTTATCCTTCTCAGACTATTCCAAAAAGCTCAAGAAGGTGGAAAACTTCCAAACTCTTTTCATGAGATCAGCATCCTCCTAATCTCAAAACCAAATAAAGACACAACAAAGGCAGAAAACCACAGGCCAATATCATTGATGAACATAGACACTAAAATCCTTAACAAAATATTGGCAGACCACATCCAGCAACACATTAAAAAGACGTACACCCTGATCAAGTGGGATTCACCCGAGGGATGCAGGGATGGTATAATATTCACAAATCAATAAATGTAATACATCACGTAAACAAAAGTAAAGACAAAAATCACATGATCACATCAATAGATGTGAAAAAAGCATTTGGTACAGCACTCATTTATAATAAAAACACTCAGCAAAGTGAGAGTCGAGGGAGCATATCTCAACATAATAAAGGCCATATATGAGAAACCTACAGCCAACATCATACTCAACAGGCAAAAACTAAAAGCTTTCCCACTAAGATCAGGAATAAGACAAGGATGTCCACTTTTACCACTTCTATTCAACATAATATTGGAATTCCTAGCCACAGAAATTGGACAAGAAAAAGAAATAAAAGGCATCTGAATTAGAAAGGAGGAAGTAAAACTGTCACTGTTTGCTGATGACATGATAGTGTACATAGAAAACCCTATAAACTTCACCAAAAAAAAAAAAAAAAACCTACCCAATCCTAATACATGAATTTGGCAAGAGAGCGAGATACAAAGTCAATATTCAGAAACAGAAGTCAGGAAAAAATCCCATTTGATATAGCAACAAGAAAAATAAAATGCTTTGGAATAAGCATAACCAAGGAGGTAAAAGACCTATACTTAGAAAACTGCACAATGCTGAAGAAAGAAATTAAGGGAGACACAAGTAAATGGAAGCATATACCGTGTATGAAGAATTAACATCATCAAAATGTCCCTACTGCCCAGAGCAATTTATATATTCAACACAATCCCTATTAAAATGCCAATAGCATACCTCACAGATCTAGAACAAATCTTTCAAAAATTTGGATGCAACCATAAATGACCCCAAATAGCCACAGCAATTTTGAGAAAGAAAAACAAAGCAGGAGGGATCACAATATCTGATGTCAAACTATATTACAAGGCCATAGTAACCAAAACAATCTGGTACTGGCATAAGAACAGACACATAGATCAATGGAACAGAATAGAGAGCCCAGAAATAAACCCGTGTCTCTGTAGGCAATTAATATTCAACAAAGGGGGCAGACGTGTAAAATGGAGTAAAAACAACCTCTTCAACAAATGGTGTCAGGAGATCTGAACAGCTACATGCAAAAAATTAAACTCGACCACCAACTTACACTATACACAAAAATAAACTCAAGATGGATAAAAGACTTAAATATAAGTCGTGAAGCCATAAAACTCCTAGAGGAGATCATAGGCAGGAAAATCTCAGATATTTGATGTAGCAATAGTTTCACCAATATGCCCCCTAGAACAAGAGACATAAAGGAAAATAAACAAATGGGACTTCATCAAAATAAAAATCTCCTGCATGGCTAAAGAAAACATTAGCAAAATGAGGAGGAACCAACCATATGGGAAAACATATTCACAAATGATACCTCAGACAAGGGTTTGATCTCCAAAATATATAAAGG
>PVKM010045876.1:0-11851 GCA_004027735.1 Carollia perspicillata
CTGAAAATAAGGGACAACACCACAGCTACCTGTATGGACCCACCCCTGAAGTCTAGACAAAACCAAGTACATCTCAGAAAATGCCAGTGTGGCCACACAATAGCCAGATGCTTCCCCTCCCTGGAGTTCTTGAAACAATGGACCCCCTTCTCCAGCAGAGATGACAAACCGGGAGGAGAGGAGCACTCATAAAGACAGAGTCCATTTTGATCACCTAATAGAATGATGATCATGATTGAAGTTCAATGGAATTATTTTAAGGAGCAGAAAAAACTGGAATGCCTTACTTTTTCCAAACTTGAATCTATGAACTGAGAGCGATGCCTGCTTTTGCTTTGTTTAACCAGAATGATGAGTGTTAGGGAGCACCTTTACCCTTTTTGCTGATTTTAATGGAAATGCATATGGTATTTTACTGTACGGCATTTTGCTATTGATTCTTCATGGGTTTTTTTTTTTTTTAATGTTAAGATCTAGCTGTGTGAAATTGGCTAGAGAGATTTAATTTGTTCTGTTATTAAATCAGGAATAGATGTTGAATTTGATCTAATGTATTTTTGGCATCTATCAAGAAGGTCATATAATTTTTCTCCTTGAATTTATTAAGATAATAAAAACACAACGGATTTTTTTTTTTTAATCCATGTATGGTTGCCTCTTGTGTGTCCCCTACTGGGAACTGGCCTGCAACCCAGGCATGTGCTCTGACTGGGAATCTAGCCGCAGTTGTTTGGTTTGCAGGCCCACGCTCAATCCACTGAGCTATACCAGCCAGGGCAGATTTTCTTAATATACTTTTAACTTTGCCTGTATTTAATCCACAGCTGTATTTGACCTTACAATTTATTTACAATTTTAAGATCAATATTCATAAGTAAATTTGGTGTGTGCTTTTTAAAATAGTCATTTGGAGCCCTGGCCAGGGTGGCTCAGTTGGTTGGAGCATCATCCCATAAACCAAAAGGTTGTGAGTTCCATCCCAGGTCAGGGCTTATGCCTAAGTTTTGGGTTCTGTCCCTGGTATGGGAGGCAACCAACCAATGTTTCTCTCTCGCATTGATGTTTCTCTTCCTCTCTTTCCCTCTCTCTAAAATCAATGAGTGTGTCCTCAGGTGAGGATTAAAAAAAATACACATTCATTTGGACAAGCTTTTATATGGGGGTTTTGGGGGCCTTATAAAGTAAATAGTGATGCTTTAGAAAGTTTAGAAACTTTTAGAAAGTTTAGTGATGCTAAACTTTCTCATGCTTTAGATTTTCACATTATATTGTACCTAATAACCTATTCTGAGTGTCTACCCCTGAATCCTAAGTTTCATCTGAAAGCAGTATTCTCAGACTCCAGTGGCCTCTCCAGTCTCATCAAGAATACGAATCTTTTTTTGTACAAGTTTCCCCTGTTACTGGAAGCAACTCTCCTCCAGTTCCCCTTCATTTTTTTATTCCTGAATCTCTTTTTAATTGCTGCTCAAGTATAGTTGTCTCCATTTTCACCCCACTACTCCCCCCTGATCCACCCATCCCCTCCCCCCACCCTCAAATGTACCCCCTTTGGCTTTGTCCATGTGTCCTTTATACATGCTCCTTGATGGATCTTCTCCTATTTCCCCTTGTTATCCTTCCCCCACTGAATCTTTTCATGAGCCAAGTGCTTCCTCTCATCCCATTTCAGGGGTTTCATGGGTTGATCAAAGACTGGGGTTTTCCATTCTAATCTTCAAGCCGCAGAGAAGAAAAGTCATACTTTCTTTGGATTTAGAGAAATCTGGATTTATTAACCAGAGAATGAGTGGAGAGTGGAGAGAAGGGCTGGAGCCCCAGTAGGCCAGACTCTTTCCCGTGCTTGGAGGGCTCTCCAACATCCTACCTGCCTGCATTCCCTCCTCAGGCCCTCCTATTACAACCCGCCAGCCATAGAGAGAGAGGTCAGCCAGTTCTCAGGCCTCATCTGCTTTGTCGCCTCTCACCATGCTGCCCATGCTGCCCGTCTCTCCAAGATGCCCATGTCCTGGGAGGTGCTTCCTTGAGTGTTCACTTTTATGATAATTATTTAAGCCATACATTGATGTTTTATGTACTTTTCTGTATAGGTATCATATTTTAAAATGAAAAGGGTTTAAAAAGTATCTATGTATATTTTTATTTATGCATTTTTCCTGAAAGAATATAATGGGAAACTGTTATGGGGGGATCTTTAATCTTAATATAATTCCATATTTAAATACATTACATTATTAATTTTTAAGGCCTGGGAAACGACCAGGTGGCAGGAGAACCCTGGGCTGACCCCCAGTGACCAGAGACACTCTCACAGTCTTGGCTATGTCCAGAGAGATTTCGACGTGCAGCTTTCTCCTTCATGGACCACCAACAACCATGCTTGGACCTGTTGCCTTCCACCGTCATTGCAGACTGTCAGTAACCCACAGGGTTTTGAATTCGGGACCTAATCTTTGCCAGGTCTGACTCTGCACATTCCAGGGGCTTTCTATGGACCTCAAGAGCAATTGGACTTAGTATATTTATTGAGCGCTTTTGGTACATGAGTCAATTAGTGAGGTAGTGCCTGGGTCTCCTAACTTGATTAGGTCAACAGAAGTGTGAGCAAAGGCCCAAGAACCAGGTGTAGTAAGTGAGAGAGGGCACTCACTGGTCATCAAAGGTTAACCAGCAAGTGGAATGACACTATGGATGATACAAGCTCATCTGCATATGGGTGCCAGGCACTCAGCAGAATCTAGGCCCTAGAAGAGTTTGGGGGAGAAGGAAACAGGGGTACCAGCAAAGAGCCTGCAGTGGGGATCTATGCAGGAGAGCAGAAAGGAGATGTATGAAAACAAGGCCAAAGACAAGGACTGGGTAAGGCAAGAGAACATGATCAGGGCTCAGATACTGAAATCAGAGCTCACCTTTCCATCCTGTTTGTATCACAGATGCGAAGAGAAAAAAACATTTGTGTATTGCTTTGCTGTGGCATGGACAGCTAGGACCCCTTCACCCAGGACTGATACAGACCATAGGACCCGCTCAGCCTTAGGAGATCAGTTCACCTGCTCAGTGACAAGTAGACTGGGCAGACCCTCCCCACTCCGACCTTGCTCTGAAACACTAGAGAATGATGAATCCTGGTTGCAGAGGAGAAGCACAGAAGCCACATGGTTTTATAATATAGAACTCCCCCCACCCCAAAACTCAGGGAACTGGCTATGTCAAGTACCTCTAAAAGTGGGGGTAGAGGTGAGATACACAGGAGTGGATTGGCTAAAAGTCAATTTAAGAGTTAGATTTTTAAGCCCTGGCTGGTGTAGTTCAGTGGACTGAGCACAGGCCTTCGAACCAAAGGGTTGCTGTTTCAATTCCCAGTCAAGGCACATGCCCGGGCTGCGGGCCAGGTCAACCCAGGCACGTGCCTGTGGTTACAAGGGGATGTGAGAGAGGCAGCCACACCTTGATGTTTCTCTCCCTCTTTCTTCTTCCCTTCCCCTCTCTCTAAAAAGAAATAATTAAAGTCTTTAAAAAAGAAAAAGAAAAAAGCAACATAGAACAAAGAAAGGCATGGAGGGAGAAGGAAACTTTAAAAACAAATCATAAATATCCTCAGAGATTCATTCATTCATCCTTTCACTGAACAAAGATTGTCAGTGCCCCAGGTGCCAAGCATGGTTCTAAGGTGCTACAAATACCAGCATACAAAACAGAGATGTCTGCCCTTACAAACTGATTTTTTATTGAATCTATTGGCATGACAATAGTTAGTAAAATTATATACCTATCAGGGGTATAATTCTTAATACACCATCTGTATATTATATTGTGTTCACCAATTTAAGTCTCTTCCCGTCACCATTTATCTCATTATCCTCTCCCACCCCTCCCTTTCCCTTTGATAATCATGATACTGTTGTCTGTCTATAAGGTTTGTTTTTAAAAATATTTTGAGAGTATGTTTATTAAAGCAGGAGACAGTGAAACCAGGAAGGGTTAGGATAGAAGAAGCAATAGGAGAGCATAGGCAGGGCTGCTTTGGCTCACTGGGAAGTCAGAGAAAAGAGGACCTTGGAGACAGGTTCAGAGGATTAGCCAGGGGACAGTCTGCCACTGCCTGCTGCTCCCCTGGTTGTTGCAAGTCTGGTAGGGACCCTTAGAGTTTAGGAGATGCACACCTGAAAGGGAAGACAGGTGTAGGAATGATCTGAGCAGGGAGAGTGCCTACCCTGACTTTCCCGCTGGGGTGGGGTGAGGGAGTGCAATGGTACAGGAAACAATGAATACACATAATAAATAAAATTGACAGTGAGTTAGAAAGTGACAATCGCTACTTAAGCAGGAGAAGGGAGTTGATCAGGAGAAAGGAGAGCAAGAGTGCGGACACTAGGGATTAAAGTGTGGGCAGGCTGCAGTATTAAACACGGAGGCCAGGAAAGGCTTTCGTGTGATGTGATTTGAGCCAAGTCTTGAAGGAGTGAGGGATTGTGGGCAGAAGAGAGAACGAAGGCCAGGCCCTAAGGTGAGAGTGGGCCTGCGGACGTCGAGGACCCCTGAGGAGGCTGGTGTGGCTGGAGCAGAACGAACAGACGTGGAGCAGCCGACGACAGAGAGGCAGCAGGAAGAGAGAGCATGCTGAGCCCTGTTGACTGCTGCAAGAATGCAGGCTTTCACTATGAGTCAGATGTGAAGCCAATGCGGAATTTTGAGAGAAATGACATGACATATTTTAAAAGGATCACTATGACTACTATGCTGATATGTGAATATTTTATGTAGATAAGGGTATATATTAAGATGTTATGACTACAGAATAAAAATTTATTGGTATAAAAAAAAATACCCAGCCCTGGCTGGTGTTGCTCAGTGGATTGAATGCCGGTCTGCAAACCAAAGGGTCATTGGTTTGTTTCCCAGTCAAGGTACATGCCTGGGTTGCAGGCCGGGTCCCAGCAGGGGGCGTGTAAGAGGCAGCCACACATTGCTGTTTCTCGCCCTCTCTTTCTCCTTCCCTTTCCCTCTCTCTAAAAATAAATAAATGAAATCTTAAAAAAAGAAAACACCCAGAACACTCCTTGGACATGAAAACCATGATAGCAAAAGAAAACAACTACAACACAAACTGCAACAGAAGAGTTGGAAGATAAAGCTGAGGAAATCTTCCACAAAAATAAAAAATATATATATGGAAAAATGACAAAAATGTCGAAAATAGAAGAGAAAAGATAGGACCAAGATCTGAAAAAAACAATTTCAGACCTGAATGGTGTGGCTCAGTAGATTGAGTGCCAGCCTACAAACCAAAGGGTTACCGGTTTGATTCTCAGTCACGGCACATGGCTGGGTTGCAGGCCAGGTCCCCAGTAGCATGTGTGCAAGAGGCAACCACACACTGATGTTTCTCTCCCTCTCTTTCTCCTTCCCTTCTCCTCCCCTTCTCTCCTCTCTTTAACAATAAATAAACAAAATCTTTAAAAGAATTAAAAGTAATAAATTAAAAAAATTTTTCAGGTTATAGAAAACAGAGATATTTGAGTGAAGGAAATTATCACGACATTAGTTTCAGAAAATCCCCTAACACCAAAAAACATGAACTTCCAGACTGAAAGGACCCAGAGTACCTGGCAAAATGGGTAATGGGTGCTGAGTGAAAACAGGGCAACAACGAGACACATCACTGTGACATTTCAGAACACTGAAGAAACTCCTACAAGCATCTAGACAAAACTAACAGTAAAATGAACCCCTGCAGAGTGGCCCCAGGCATCCCCACAGACATTGCACAGAAGCCTGAGGCACTGCCGTCACATCGCGCTTCTCAGCGAGGACCGTGAGCAGAGGGGCAGCAGGGCAGCGGGCCCCGGAGAGAGAGCTGCGGGATGAAGTGGGCGGAAGAGTGGGAGACAGACAAATGGCCACTGTTTGAACCAGTGACGGGAACACAGACAACCGTGCAAACACACAAAACAAGATTGCTCATTCCGGGAAAAACTACAAGTTGTACCAGAAGTGAGAAGTAAGTCATGGTATGTGTCTGGCGTAGCTGTCCATGGGGTTTATATAAATTCTCCGTAATGCCGACATTGAATATGGACCCGATTAAAATGACACAGTTCTATGGAGAAAATGGAGGGGCTGCCAGTGTGTGAGTGACAGGGGATGTGAGGGACCGAGGCACCTAGGACTTGTCACCTAGGAAACCTTAATCCCCAACTCTCGGCACCCAGCCTGGGGGCACCCAGACCACAGCACCCCATTACCAGTTTGGGGGCAGGCCAAGTTCCCCCGCCCCACAGCAGCCCCGTCTCAGCCAGACCCTTCCACAGCCTGGCAATCCTCCGGTCCTCTCCAACCCACTCGGGAGAGCCACAATTTTCTAAGTTACTCACTTATTAATGTTACTCATTCTATTTGTTTAGCAAGTGCAGTATGGACCTTTCTCCTTAAGTAAGTTACGAACTTCTGGGGCAAGTGGATGATCCCTGCTTTATACCTAACAAAGTGCTATCTATGTCTAGAGTAGGTGCCCCCAAAAGGGTTTGTTTCATGGATGAACTTAAAAGTAGAGTTCAAGGTGAAGTACCAGACAAATTAAGATCAAAGTCAAAACATAAGGCCAAGGTTAGATGAAAGCTGTGACTGATAATAGTTAGCACATGTGGAGGACTTAATTGTAACAAGATAGAGCTGCTTTCAAAGCCCTGCGGGCTCCCTTTTCAGTTAATGTTTAAGTTGGCTTGTCTTAATACAGACACAGTTTGCCCCCCAAGTGCTCCCTAGTATCAAGTTTCGGTGCCCTGGGCCTTTGTAAGTAAAGGTGGGTCCGCACTGCCAACACCCCGTGTGACTTTATAGACTTTGTACCTGCTTTGTTTTCCTTAGATTGCAAAACCCTAATCTCTGTCCCTTGACAAATGAACTCCTTTTATTGCCAATGGATGAGATAAGACCAAAGGAGAGGGGAACTCCCTGGTCCCTCACTGGAGGTGGGATGCAAACACCTGGGAGTGGAATACAGTAGATTTCCTTCCAGCCAGCTGTCAGAGCGAGCAGGAGACCTTGATCTTGGGCCGGCATCAGTCCGGGGCTCCTCTGGTCTCACTGTGGTTTCATTCACCATTATATGGGGAAAACACTTGGCATTTTCTGACATCCTCAAGAAGGGGAAACTTGAGCTCTCAGCAAGTCCTTTATCAGTAGGGTCTTAAAAAGTTCAGAGCACAGCTCCAGGGACAGGATCCCGTGGCTACGTGCAGAGTGACTGGACTTACCTCAGCTCGTCACGGCCACTCCTCTCACCTGGCCCAGATCATTTTCTCAACTCTGCCAGGCCACACACGCTCCTGAGCTGTTGGTGATTCATTCTGTTGCCGTCATCTTTTCAGTTGTGGGGGGGATATTGGCCACGTGGGTGGTGGTCTCAGTGTCAGCTCTGCAGGTATTAATCCTATAGAAAACCCTCTTGAAGGATTAGCATCTTGGCCAAGAAACTTGATCCTTCAGACTGGGGTATTTTCTAACTTCCTCTTCTAAAGTCAGTGAGAGGAATGAGCCAAGGGAGGCAGCAGAGAGTCAGACAGGGAGGGAAGCCAGCACCTCCAGTGTGCGAGCTAGACTCCTGACCCACCAGGCCTGCCTCCCGTGGAAACCAAGAGAAAAGATATCCTGCCTTTCCCTGGGCCATAAATGACATATTGTTCCCTTCCCCTGGCCTGGTGCTTCCAGTCCGGCCATGGGCCTTTCCGGCCAGTGCAGCCTCTATTTTGATTTCTCACTGCTCACAAAAAACATCTTCATAAAGCGCCCTGCATTGTTTCCTTGCCATTTCTGTGACACTTCCTCAAGCCCCCAGGAGTGACTGTTTTAGCTGGAGAGTACAGGTGGATGGAGGAGGGGCCGTACCTTCCTGGGACCTTCTGGGTGCCTCGCAGCCCTGGCCACTGGGATTGCCAGGAGGTCCAGTCTCAGAGTGAGGAAATGGACTAGGAAGTGCAGGGCAGCCCAGACCAGTGCTTCTCAGGCATTGACATGCAATGGGCCACTCTCCAGGGGTCTTGTTCACGTGCAGGTTCTGACTGAGCAGAGCTGGGGCAGGCCCAAGATTCTGCCTTTCTAAGGAGTTCTCAGGTGACATCCATGCTGCTGGTCCACAGACCACACTTTGAAAAGCAAGGGGGCAAGACCGAGGACAGGAAGTACAGAAAAATGTGAAAATGGGAACCATGGGGAGAACAGAGAGGGAACAAGGTCCAGGGAGAGCTGGTCCGAGGGCGCTCCAGCTGCACTGCCTCATCTCCACCGCCTTCCCTGCAGGGTCTCCTGGGGCAAGGGGCCTCTGTGCCCCACGTGTTGGCTACAGCCGAGTGCTTGGGTTCTCCCTGATCCCCTCTTGTTCCAGAGAGGGACTGGAGCGCACAGCTCCCAGGCCCAGTTGCGCAGTGGAGGAGCAAGTCCAGGGGCTGGTGAGCTCCTCACACCTTCCGGCAGGTGGTTCTGTCAAGGACGGGAGCCCTGCCTCTGCTGGGGCTGACTGCCACGCTGGTTGGGGCCTCCTGCTCTGGGGCAGTGTCACCAGGGAACCGCAGGTCCCCCAGCTCGGCCTCGGGAATGACTGACGGGCTCGCCCCTCCTGCCAAGCTTCACTCGAGGCACTCCTCCTTGAGGTCAAAGTGTGACCTTCACTTTCTGAAAGAGCAGCTTCCACCGAGCGGCTGCTTACTGCGTCAGTAAAGTACCCTCCCGAGTTGTTTTAATCCTCACACTTATCCTGTGAGGTGTATCCCACTCTACAAGATACCTGAGACTCCAGAGGTAATTCGCCTCGTACCTCATAGCTAATACGAACTGGTCTGTGCCTTCCCCCCACGGCACTGAACCCTGACTGAAGCGCACACCTGTGGGGTCAGGACTCTGTGGGACTGGATCTAGGAGAGAAGCCTCAGGATGGGAATTTAGATGACAGAGCAAGGTAACTAGGGCAGCTTGATTTGGTTTATGAGTCTTTGAAGGCCAGCAGAAAGTCACAGCTATGATTGTCCCTCTACCAGCTTCCCTTGGCACATCAGTAACAGGTCCTTCTGTGCCGGCTACCAGGGACATCGCAGGACCTCAGAGGAGGGGACTCCCCGGTGGTCGTGAACTGGGTCCACTGGACTTGACTCACTGGGTAGCACCAGCTCTGAAGAGTAGCTGGACTGCCGGGCAGGTGATAGAGGGCCGTTCAGGCAAGTCTGAATCCGACGGTACCAGCCCATTTGCTCACGTCCCAAAGGAAGTGTCCCGGGGTGGAAACGCACCCTGCTCTGGTTCTTCATTCAACAGTGACCTAAGTGACCATCAGCACTGCGCTGGACTCTGTGGGCCCATCAGATACTCTTTGTCCTTATGAAGAAAATTAGCAGATGGGGTATAAAAGCAAGCAGTGGTGGCGACTGCAGTGAGGTAGAGAGTTCTGCCCAGCTAAAGCTTCTTTACCACCCAGCTCCAGTTGGTTACTGCCCCTCAGGAATGAAGAAAAGCCAAAAATCAAGATCATGTGACCCTTCCTATTATTTTTTATTTATCTTTAGAGGGGAAGGGAAGGAGAGAGGGAGAGAAATATCAATGTATGGTTGCCTCTGGTGTGTCCCCCGCTGGGAACTGGCCTGCAACCCAGGCTTGTGCCCTGACTGGGAATCGAACCTCGATCGTTTGGCTTGTAGGCCCGCACTCAATCCACTGAGCTACGCCAGCCAGAGCCTTGAACCTTCCTATTTTTTTAAAAAGCAAAATGCAGGCCAACAGCTGTAGCCACTAGTTTGCAAACTCTGCTCCTCATGAACCAAACCCTATCCTTTCCTGTTTACACTTGGCACCTGGTGATTCCTGGTAGACAGGAAGCAGTCAATATGCTTCTCGCACACGGATCTGGTGAAGTTCGTCCAGAGGCAACGGGTGTGGGCTTGCCATCGCACGTAGAACAGCTGATGTAACCGGGCAGGACTTTTGGACTCGAGTGGCATAATAGTCGCTACAAATAAGAAAACCCTCGCAAGGCTAGGGCACGCGATTTGACCACCACTATAAAGGCCAGGGGAGAAGACAGGGGAGTTTTAGGCAGAACATACATTCGTCCCTCCTACTACAGTCCGTGTCCCCCTCCTTCTTCTTTACCCGCCCAGCCCTAAAGGCATTTGGCTTTCATACCTGGTGAGAGTCAATTCAGGCTTTTCCTAAATTTCAATTGCAAATATCCAACCTCTTACCTAAGAATCTTACCCAACTTGGGGTTTTCACAAGGAATAAAATGAAATAGAGCATAATAATGAAAGTGCTTGGCACAAAATTGGGCGAAGGGTTACAGGAACATTCACTATTATTACGCAGGTTTGGATATTTTCTATAAAGCACTGGAATATGAAATTGCTGTCAATGCCTAGTTACAGGGATTCTGATTTTGACTTAATAAATAATACTTCCGTAACGATCCCGAATGCAATGCGAGTATGAGCCTGAATGTTCAAATAGAACAGCAAGGGCCGTTCCTCAGGGGACATCCAAGAGAGACTTCCCGCCCTAGGCATCTGCCTCTTACGGTCTCTGCTCTTAGGACCCAGTGACTACCTGCACAGCATGAAGAACTGTACTTGTAATTTACATGTGGAAAGTGGGGCTGATCTCTGTGGGTATGGAAAGTTATACAAAACAGAATAGGGACAAAAAAAAGAAATTAAAGGACCAAGCAATCTGGTTTGGCTAAAACCTCCTGGCCTGAGCTTTGCTTTGTAAATACTGCCCAGAATAAAGCTTTTTATATTTCCTCACACCTTCACTGCCAAGGCCCAAGGACTTTCACTAGTCTGCTGGACGCCCAGCCTATCCTCCCATTAACAAACATTCCTAACCTTAGAGCTGCTTCAGGTCCCTTTTTTTTGTCCCTCATTTCCTGAGTCCTAGTGTTTTTTTTTTTTACACGTGCGCTCACTCTGTGGGAGATCTCATCCAGCCTCAGGGTTCTCAGATATTATCCCAACACTGACTCCCAAATTTCTACTTCCAGCTTAGGCTCCCTTCCGGAACTCCAAACTTGCACATTGCAATTGCCTCGTCAATGGCTCCACTTGGATTTCGAGCAGACATCCAAAACTTAACATATCCTTGCCCTGGCTGGTGTAACTCAGTGGACTGAACGTGGGTCTGTGAACCAAAGGGTCGCTGGTTCAATCCCCAGTCAGGGTACATGCCTGGGTTGTGGGCCAGGTCTCCAGAAGGGGGCGTGCAAGAGGCAACCACACATTGATGTTTCTCTCCCTCTCTCCATCTCTTCTCTCTCTAAAATTAAATAAATGCAACCTAGAAAAAAAAAAACCTTAATGCATCCAAAGCCGAACTCATCTTCCCCAGTAAACCTGCTCTACCCACAGCTCTCTAAACAGCAGCTAATGGCACTTCCAGGCTGGTTGACCAACCCACAACCGCAGAGTAGAAGCATGACTGAAAGCAGTCTGACCTGCAATGCCAGTTATCTAAAAATGAAAGGAGTCCCGGGTATTGGCATCTGCGATGTCAGATAATCATTTAAGCTTTTCCTTAAGTATGTTTGAAGTGAACTCATTTAAGTGTAGGATTTAGATTTTGACATTTTAATTTCTTTTGAATGTAAGTCACTTCTTGCAAGCCAGGTAACAGAATCAAACTAAGGCAATGTAGACCCCCTAAGGATCCAGGCCAAATCTTGCAATCTTCAGCAGAATGACATCATAATACAAGGTGCTAACAATGGGGTTATAAATTCTAAATAACAACCACTTATCTACTTTTCCTTAGAAAACAGCCATAATTCCAGTCCTTAAAGGCATGACATACAGAACATCTTAATCTGTAAAGG
>PVKM010045877.1:0-11857 GCA_004027735.1 Carollia perspicillata
TGGCTGGTGTAGCTCAGTGGATTGAGCATGGGCCTGTGAAACAAAGGGTTGCTGGTTCAATTCCCAGTCAGGGCACATGCCTGGGTTGCAGGCCAGGTCCCAGTAGGGGACACATGAGATGCAACCACACATTGATGTTTCTCTCCCACTCTTTCTCCTTCCCTTCCCCTCTCTCTAAAAACAAATAAATAAAATATTTAAAAAATAAAAATAAAAAAAAATAAAATCAATAAATGTATTTTTTAAAGAGGAGAATAAAGCAAGTAAATACTTACATAGATTCAATTTCTATGTCTTTTCTCTACTGTTAATTTTGACAGGAAAGACTTTTTTCATTGTGGCCTCTTATTCTAATCTGCCAGAGTCAGTTTACATTGTTGTCACCTCTACGAAATTCTCTATAAATTCCTAGGTTTCTTTATAATTTGTAAGTCACAAAGAAATTATAAAGAAATGCAAACACGTATGTGTTTGTATTTGTAACAATGGCCAAGAACAATATAACAATACATACAACCAAGAAATGGCAAGAATGGAAGCAGCTTTCCTTTTTTTTTCCCCAGGGTATATTTCTCCACCTCTGAAATCTGTCACCAAGAAATGTGGATACGGTGAAGAATTTGGCAGGATTTACCAATAGTTAAAGGGAAGATGGGATTTACCCGTAATTGCATTAAAGGTCCATAAACAAAGGGGACAAATAAAGCAAGGTAACATTTCAATCCTCTCTGCTTCTAGCATCCTGTTTTCAAAGAAACACATTTTTGAGAAAACAAAAGAATCACAGAAATGGAAAGCTTTCAAGAGTTTAGTCAGTTCTCAAAAGGACTGTCTGAAGTCACACGGCACCTTGATTTTGTTTAATGTGCACATCTTTTGCATGTTTATATGAATGACATTAAATTCAATAGTTGACTTTTCCAAAACATTTGTCTTTGGGGCTTTTTTCAGCCCCAAAGGTTTTTATACATGTCCTCTAAGTCGCACTTACTTTTTTTAGTGCACAATTCACAGTTTGTAATACAACAATTAAGGGTTTAAAGAGGACATGGAGATTGTATTTCAACATAAATTATAAAGGCACGTGTAAATGCACCTTTTACAGTGTTCAACTGTGGACATCGTTAGACATCTATCAACAGAGTAAGAAAACAGCCGGGTCAAATAAAACTGTTTACACAGACTTTTCCTAACGAGAGATTAGAAGCTCAAGGGATCAACTGAAGCTCAGTGCCTTTTAAGCGTGTTCAACTTAATTACATTTCCTTTCCAATCTTCTCAGATGCCTTTTTCTCCTTCACTTAGGTACCAAGAGTACCTAAGGTATTTTGGTACCTTCCAATAATAAAAGTCAAGTACATGCTTGGTTAATAATCTTCCGCCACCACCCCCCCCCACAAAAAAAAAAACAGTAATAGAAAAGTTGGCTTACTATCTTACTCGGCTAAATTTGTTTAAACTCTTCCCAAAATCTAGAGAATAGACAAACAATGTAACAATTATATGGCGTTTATACATGCATAATCATCAAATTATTACTGCATTCTTTGCTTCTTTTCTTTAAGAAAAAGAAAGCAGATTCAAAGACAGATCCAACCTTTTAACTACATGAAAAAATTAATTGCATTATTAATAATAATGTTGAAACAATCAAGTCACCCTGTAGTTACACTTCACCTTTTCTTCAAGATTTTATAGTGATTTTAATTGAAACCTAACACGTTTCCCTTTAAAACAATTTCAGTGTCATAAAATATAATTTAAATAGAAGGGGATTAAACTCTACTTTTCAGGCCATTTAAAAGTATAGGAACAAACTATGGATTTCAGAGTGTTTGAGAATGGGCTTCCCCTTGGCTGCGGATTTCAACCACGAGCCCTGTTTTTAACCACCTTTGTCTCACATTCCATGCAAGTGTGTCACTTGCTATTTTACTTCTCATAGTGTAAAGATCATGTTTCTATTTAGAAAGACAAGGAAAGGAGACCTCTTCAGCTTAGGTATGTTATTTTCATGAACTCTTTCTTTTCTGTGATATCAGAGTTCATCTCTGAATCTCATTTGTTGTTCCAAGGAACAACAAATCTGAATCTCATTTGTCTTGCACCTGGGGAAAGTCCCCAAGCCATCCTCACGTGCACCACTGACCTTTAGCTCCACTCACCCGGAATTTCATGCCTTAACATTCTCTGCAATTTTACTTGCTCCAAATACACTCGATTTTGTCCTTAGAGAAGACCTCTCCAGCAAAGCTTTAACTCCAAAATGCCCTGCTACCTCTAAGTCTAAATATCAGCTCCAAAATGTCTCGGCTCTCCATGTCATTTCAACCTATCTCTATGAGCTAGGGAAAGGCTTTCCTCCTCCTGAAACAAGAGCTCCTTGAACCACCCTTAACTGAAAATGCTGTTAAAGGTCTACAGGCTGGGGAGACTCCCAGACTGGTTCGTCCTCTTCAGTGTTTTAGAAAGATTTCAAGACACTCACAGGCATGGTTTACAATGATGAATGCAGAGATATGTTTCCACCACAGAAGTAAACACGCACAGCAAACCAGTATAACAGGTTGGGAGATACAGTACCGCTGCCCTCCGGCTGCAACTTAGAAGCACAGACACTAAGGCACCTTCCTGTCTAGTTTTTTCCCTTTCGCTAGCCAAATAAAATAAGTATACTTCCTTTAAAAAATGGCTATATCATGAGAAACATTCAATGAATGTGCCCGGGGACTTTCAAGGCGACTTCCCTGGTTGCGATGAACGTTAAGTAAATGTATTAAAAATCAGTGAAACTTATGGAGTCAAGAGAAAACCCAAATCCAGATGGACCAGGTTTCAATAGCCTGACTGAATACTGAACAATTCTTTCAAGGTCGTAACTGTAGAAACAGAAAGATGTCAATAGGGAAAGCATTTATGAGTTTGACTTCCCCTTTTGAAATTTAAAAAAAAAACCTAAATGCCTATAGAAATTAATGTGCCAAATTCCTCTATAAAATTATAGGCTTTCGACAGCTAGGGTGGAGACCTGGCAACTGCTTCTAAGAAATCAAGGAAAATTTCCTTCTTAGGATCCCTGTTCAAAGTAGAAATATTGGACTCGAGGCCCACTAAGTTCCTTGGAAATTTTAACAATCTACAGATTTTTTCTCTAATTCTGATAACCAACTTCTCTTTCAGTGTGTTAGCAAAGGGTTCCCTCTTCTTTGCTGACTGCTGTCTAAAGCTAGCCTTGAATTCCACAGGGTATAGGCAACTTCTCTGTACTTAGAAACATTTTCCTCCGAGCTCCTGGTGTTTTGCAGATGTTAGTAGTTTCCTAGATCCAAAGAACTGAGAAGAGCTGAGGTGGAAAGGAGAGCTATAATTAGAAGATGCTCAAACAATTCCAAGCAGATGACAGTAGGCTGTGCTAAGCAGCCCCGGGCAGACCCCCACCCAAAGAAATCTCTCACAGTGGTGTTCTGGCATTGAACTCAGAGATACATTTTATTCAAATAATTCCAAGGCTGAATTTATATATTATACCCTTTATAAGGAGTCAAGTGGCCTTGGACATGCTTTAACCAAGGAAGAGGAAAGACAGAAAATGGGAAAAGTTCATGGGGACTGAGTTGCTGAGGTGGGAGGGACTCAGGGGATGAGGAGCTTAGCTGGATGATAATAAACTCTTTCACTCGTAACAGTTTTGACTAGAGTTGGCCCTACCACTTAACAAAAAGTTTGAGAGAAGTAGGAAAAGGGTAAAGGGCCCTTACCTGTCCAAGGGTAGCTTCTGGAGAAACCTTAGCCTGAGGAATTGTCCAGGTAGTGGCCTGCCTAGAAGGACGCCCTTCTGTCCTCCCATCCATGCACGGGCTTTCACTACTGTCACAGACCAGCCAAGTGCCACTCCGTGGCGCATGCGAGTTTGCAGCTATCATGCAAAGAAATGATGCTTCCCGTTCTCAGCAAATAACCATGTTAAAAAAGCACTGGTTTCTACTTTTTTTTTTACCATGTTATGTATACATTTTGCTTGTATTTTCAAAAATCAAAAAGAAAATTCTGGCATTCTATTCTGCCCATGTTGTGAAACCTGAGAATAGTATAAACCTTTATGTATGGAATTATTACATAATTCTCCATGGAGTTACTTTTCATTGGACTGAAAGGGAGAGATGCTCTTTATGTTTGAAAAGATAATTGAGATCTGTTCACAGTAAACTGAAGATAACCTTCACTTTCACTTGGAACAAAATAAGTTCCCAGTACTATTGGGAATAATAAATGGTGATAAATGGTAGGACACTCACTAACCAGGGCACACTCAACCAGCTTGTGGGGTATATAAAACAGGTCAGAAACCCACAGGAAATAGCATTAAAAGGAGTAATCTTTGACAGTGTCTATGGAAGCCCTCCTAGTTCTGACTACGAAGGGTCCTGTGAATCTAGGCAATTGAGATACATGGCCCTAGAAAACCATTATTCAAAGCACACGGCGGAGTTTTAATAATAATCTACTGTCATTTATTATATTAATAGACAAAACACTGAAATCACCCATGTTTACTGTACACAACCCGGTATTTAAATAGTCGTTTCTGTCAGAGAATGCTCATTTATAAGTAGAGCTGATAATAACTAGTATTATTTCAGAGAACTTCGAATCTTTTTATAAATGAAGTTAAGTCAAAGTAAAATTACCTCCTACTTTCACACGTACAAGTAAAGCTGCAAATTATCTTCCTAGTGCTTTCATTTATAATTTAAAATAAATCCAGAAATAACTAAAAACCAAAAACCAAAGTGCCTTCACTTCTCATTAACTGTCACCTGATTAGCAGGTTCACTGAATAATCTTAATGCAAATACTACTGAAATGGAAGCATTTCAATATTCCAAGAAGATGTATCTGGACTCTCTGGAGATCTGCCAAGGATACATTTAACTTAGGTAAGATCAGGAGAAAACCCATTCCTTATTCAAAAGTTTTCATAAAGTAAACACAGGAAAGTACTCTGGGATAGCACTGGTCTCACAAGCATTTCCCAACTACAGAAGATTCATAGTAACTGGAACCATGATGTTCAAATTATTCACTGTGGTTTTGTTTTAAACTTTGTGCATTTTCTTATAGATATATATAGAGAGTGTTAATTCTAAAATAACTCTATGTGTGGATATATATGTGTATGTGCATATATGTAAAAGGGTGATATGTACATATCTGTGTATATATGGGTTTTATACATGTGTGTGATCTATGGGATATATATGTATATATAAAGGATATATATATAATAACTGTGTGTGGGTATGAGTATATATATTTTATATATGTGTGTGTGTGTGTGTGTAAAAGGATGATATATACATATCACCCTTCTATAGTGGGATATAGTACCAGAAAGATAACATACATAGAAATGCCAGAGAAAAAGAAAAACAAAATGAAATATCTATACATATTTTAAAACTCCAAAATAAGAAATAACTGCTACCCATGATTCTGACACAAAGAGGGACGCTGAGGAGGTGGGGGGAGTGCCTGGGTTTTTTTAGTGCATTTCACTTCCTGGAATGCTGACACGGCAACACACCACGCAGTTCTAGGACAGGCCGTGCAGGTGGTTGCCCAGCAGTCATCTGCAGTTTATACAAAACCATTCTTATGTGAACTCTGACAACGTATACTTCTCCCAGGACAGCTATCACTGGTCTACTTCAGTGAGATGCAAGCAATAATCACAGGCATAATATTCTTTTGTACATAAAACATGCGCAAAAATATATGATCTTATAGAATTATGCTAAACAAGCCTTTTACCTTGTTTTTCTTCAATGGGATGTCCTAAATGACTGTCGTAGTAATCTTTAAATTAAAAATGGTTTCTAAAGCATTTTATGTAGTATTTCAAAAAACATTTTTAGGAAACAAACAGAAATAAAAATAAGATTCTAAGATTCTTAAGCATGTTAAGTGGAGAAATAATTAAAGAAAATAAAGAAAAAACACTGGCATTCTGGAAGATAATTTAACTCTATAAATTGGATGCTATACTTTTATGACCAGGCATGTCTATGATCATCTTATTGTTATCTGGCATGTGTTATATTTCATAAATGTAGTTCTATATGTTTGATTATATGCACTTTAAGGAAAATTGGGTGTTTTGGAAATTTTCTTGATGGTAGCTTCACAAGAACACAATTAAACAAATAAAAATGGCATTATAAGCAGACTTTTTAAAAAATCCTGATTAAAATGTAACTTGTAACAGTGGTAAACAATTCATTAAAAAGTAGACTACTAGAAATCATGTCACATATAAGCATTAACCCTCTTTAATTTTTTTTAAAGAAAGAAGTTTTCTCACTCAAAAAAGCAAAAAGCGTCAGCAGCCTTGCATTCATTTCTATCAACAAGACTAACCAGAGAAGCTTAGTCAAGCCAACATCAACAAAGCCAATCCCTTCAAAGGACAAAGGTATCTGATTAGGTAAGACATGTAAAATAAACCACTCTTCCCAGCTGATATGCTCTCTTCTGAGATCCTGTTTTCCACTAAAAAAAAAATAGTTATACTAATTACAAGGACAGTTAGCTGATAAACACCAGAGATGGTAAAACTTGATTACAAATAAAAAATGCACAGGTAGAAACGAAAATCCATATTCTGTCAATGTTGGAAAAGATCTAACACGAAACATGAACCACAAGTTGGCTGCAACATTTCTCCACCACTGTACTAGGGAGTAAGCTTAAGGCTCGCTCTGTGCTCCATGGGTCGGTCTGTCTGTGCTGGTCCAGTTGCTGAGCACAACAGACAGCCAGCTTCTTCTGAAACAATTCCCACCTTTCCTTCCCACCCTCACAGCACACCTTGAAACTCCGTGGAGGTAAACACACTCACAAGCACGCACGCACGCACACCGTAATCAACACGGCTTAAATTTCTAATTGCAGACGTTTCTGAGGCTGTTGGCACTTACCTTGCAAGGACGTGTTAGGTAAACTTGCTTCATTCTCTCCCATCTTATTATTCCTTTTCAAAGGGCGCCAAACAGTTTCAAGTTGTTTCAGTTACGCTGCTAGAGTTATGACCTTCTGACTTTCTACTGTAGTATTGTAACAGAATACTACCTGCTTTCTTCTGTGAGTAATTACCATTCTGCTTCCTGACTTACCTGGGCTTGCAGGACCTGTTTTACTATGAAGTGAGATCACATCCTTTGATCCAATGTACTGCTATTAATGTTTGCTCCACAAAATGTGGCTTTGTTTCAGTTTTAATATTAACTTTTAATTCCCTACTTTCACTTTTGTCCCGAAACGGATTTACATTTTCCCCCTGAAAGAGTGTTGATAATACCAACACACCAAGGTACAGAGTCAGAGTTTTATTTGTTTTTTTTTTTTTTGGTGTTTCCATTCAGTTTCTCTTAGAGAAATAAAATAAAATTTAAAGTGAATTTCCCAACGTTCACATTTAAAAAATACAGGGAGATAAGGAAGCGTATGGGAATCACTTTTGTGCAGTGGTGGGAAAAAAGGCTCTCTAGCATCTCCAATACTAGCTATGTGAGTATAAGGGAAGAATGCTACTTCTTTGAGACTCAGCTTCCTCAGCTATAAAATGGAGATATTATCTATTTCAGACGTTATTATAAAATTGAGAGCAATGATGTGTGGCTGTGCTAAACATTGTAAATGGCAGATACTAAATAAACAAGAAAATTGTCTCCTCCCTCCCTTTCCTTATCTCTCCTTCTCTTCTTCCTTTTGCTCTTTTGTCTTCTTCCTTGTCTCCCCCTCTTGCCCTTCCTCTCCTTCTGACCAGTGGAAAGAATGCCAAAACAGAGCACTGACGTCACTGTGTTCTGACATCAGTCCTGTTATTTATTAACTGAGAGACCTTACAGAAATGACTCAATGCAAGCTTGGCGCACCTCAAGGTCCTCATTTGTAAAAGGATACCAGTATCTGCATTGTCTTTTTCATAGGTACATAATGAATATGCCTTAAACTGTTGAGCCTCAAAGAAAAATAATTGCTAGCAAAGATGAGCAACAAATTGGAGATTTATCTTTTTTCTTTTGTAAGTGAGAGAGAAAGTAGATTACTAAAATAAGTCATTTTATTTCAGCTCTGTCTCCCACTAGACATCTAAAATAAAAAACAATCTGTGCTTTCACTATCTAGAATTCTTTAACATTTAGCTGGGTCAGGTTAGATAAAAAAATCCAAGGCTCAAATGTTTCCTTTTTTAAAATAATTCTCTTATTTTCAATTTGAAAAGAAGCTGCATATTATTTGCTAGCTTATTAATGAAAAATTGATTACATAAGTTACATAAACAATAGAAATGGCAAACAACCAGACAAGTTTTCTCAAAAGTATTAAAAATAAAAACAAACATGACTACAAAATTTTCATCACAGTTAATTTAGAGTTCCCTTTCATTACCTCTCTGTGTCTCCGTTTTCCCATTTGGACCATTTAATTTCTAAGGCCCATTCTATAATTTTAATGACACAAATCTCTGATTTGAAATTCTGGTTGTGGTTCATTTCTGAATAGAGTACTCCTTTGCCTAGTACAATTGCATAATATAACAAATACACCAGAGTAACCTGAAATTGAATGTTTGCCAATAAAACACTATAATCATCACATTCTGACTCCCCCATAAGAAGAGAAACACACATAGCAATCCTCACTCTTTATGACAAACTTGGAAATGTATTTACATATCTGCCCTAGGCACCTAAAATTAGTCAAGAACACAACATGTATAAAGCTCCCATATCTAACAGCTGAATTATGGCACGTAGGAAGTCATTGTGAATGTAGAATAGAGAGTCCTATTTTTGAGCCTAAGAAAAATGTAAAAATATAAACACCAGAAACCTCAAAAATTTTTGTTGCTGCACAGAACATGCATAATGTTATATGCATCAGTTATAATGAAAGATTCAGTCCTAATGATCATGAATACACATTCTACCCCCACCCACTTCTCTCTTTCTTCCCTCCCCTCTTCTCTCCACCTTCCCATTCCTTCCACTCCCCACCCCTTCTTCTCCTTTCTCTCTCTCTCTCTTTTGCCTTTAATGCCTGGAAAACTGTTTCATTTATCACCTGTCCTTTGCCTAATTCATATACAGGGATTTTTCTTAAACCCAATCTTGATTTAAGGCTTGTAGGGGTCCAGAACAAGTCACCTCCACATGCCCTTTGGTGGTATGCAAATTGTTTTGAGCTAAAGTCAACTTTAGTTGCAGGATCAAGAGAAATTTCTGCCCCCCACCCTTACCTGCCTAGAAGAGGTTGAATTAAAGGCCTTGCCCTAAGAGATTGTCAGTGATAACCTTTTTGATCCATTTACATGACAGGTCAAACTTCTACTAACTAAGCATCTGCCCTTCTTATCATCCTGCAATGACCCTTTGAAGTTCCCAAGATGTGTTGCCTCATCCCTAGCTCAGAATTTCTTGTATAACTAATTCACCTTTCTGTCTGTGAACCTCTTCTACGTCTGGAGTTTCTGACTGTCTCATGCATGTGGAGTTGCCATATATATGTGTGCATTACATCTGGTTATTTTTTCATGCTGATATGTCTCATGTCTATTCAATTATTAGACAAGCCAGAAGAACCTTAAGGGCAGGGGGAAGTTTCTTTCTCCCCTCACAGTCTCTTCTATGTATTTTTCAGATCCCCTTATCAACCTACAACCTGTCCTTTCATCGGGCACTTATCACATAGTATTGTATATACTGCTTAATTCTTCAATGTTTTTGTCCCTGTAGTCTGTTATGTCAGAGACTATTTTTGTGTGCATCACTATAGCTCTAGCACCTAGCATGGTTACTACCAAATAGCTATGCCTTCAACAAATTTTGTAAAGATTAAATTAAAGAACCTCAAAAAAACAGTGAGTAGGGGGCATGGATTTACAAAGAAGATATTCCAGGAGGAAAAAAATGACAAATTTAAAAGTTTATCTTCAAAAGCAAATAATTAAAAGCTACAAGGATAAAGGAGTGAGAATGATTATAAATTTTTTTGAAAGACTCAAACACAGAGGTAAATGAAAGAGAAAAAGATAGTTTAGAACAACTTATAGAGAAAACCAAAGGCCTAAAATGGAGTCACTTGGGCTAAAGCCCATGATACCAGTTGTAAATACCTGACCTAATTGATGTTTCATTGTCTCCCAGAAACTTAATCTTAATCCATCAGCCTGGAGTTTTCTGATCAACAACAATGAGGTAATCTGTCCCATTTTTCCTCTCTGCCCCTCATGGAAAGAAGCAGTATGAATGATAAATAAATAAAATAAAAACCTTGCTTTTCCTCCAGAACTACCCCTAAAGAAAGATGTCCTGGTCTAAAAATAATTGTTTATTATTATTATTTTTCATTAATAGCTCCCTTCCTCCAACTTTCTTCCTACAAAAACCTTTCATTTTGGCCCTGGCTGGTGTAGCTCTGTGGATTGAGCACGGGCCTGCGAACTAAGGGATCGCGGTTCGATTTCCAGTCACGGCACATGCCTGGGTTGCAGGGCAGTTCCCAGCAGGGGACACACGAGAGGCGGTACCATACATTGATATTTCTCTCCCTCTCTCCTTCCTTTCCCTTATAAAGATAAATAAATAAAATATTTTTTTAAAAAAACTTTTCATTTTGTACAACCCATCGAAGAGCCCTTCCGGTTGCTGGACAGGATTCTGCCCCATTCATGAGTCACTTAGTAACACTAACTACGTAGATCTTACTTCACATTTACTTGATTGAATTTTGTTTTTAAGACACACACACACACACACACACACACACACACGTCATAGGTGGCATTGGGCAGGAAGCTTCACTGAATGGTGAAAAGGAAACAACATAATTATTAAAATTATCAAAAATTTCTTATTCTTAGAAAGGAAGTCTACGAAACTTAAATGTGTTTTCTAATGCATTCTGAGACTTTGCTATAAAATTATTGAACACATTTTTTAAATGACCTAGAGGACATATCAGAAAACATTCATAATAAAAATGTTTAACCACATCATTTGTTTGTGTATTCAGCATTCTATTTCTAAAGCATACTTCAGAGAAAGAGTGGGCAAAGAAGGATGTTACAAATGCTATCTCTTATCACTCAGTTTGAGGGTTTTACCTGGACCACACATGCCAGAGAAACCAATGTTAAAATTTAAGCTTGTGGGTAGTTATTAAGTTTAGTTGTGATTTTCAAGACAAGATATATGGAAAATCTTGAAAAAAAGAAAGTCGTTATTTACAGTTCCAAATGTTGCTATTCTATGTTGTGGAACTTGGGACCCTGGATATTTAAAATGTTACAATATCGTCCTGGCTGGTGGAGTTCAGTTGATTGAGTGCCAGACTGCAAACCAAAGGGTTGCCAGTTAGATTCTCAGTTAGGGCACATGCCAGGGTCCAGGGCCAGGTCCCCAGAAGGGGGAACTCAAGAGGCAACCACACATTAATGTTTCTCTCCCTCTCTTTCTCCCTCTCTGTAAAAATAAGTAAATAAAATCTAAAATAAAATAAAATGTCAAAATATCTGTCTGGAAAACGTCCAGCCATTGTTAATATAATGAGAACGGTTTGTACAACACCGGTGTATCCTGGCAGCCAAGGAGAGTGGACTGGAATGAGTGTATGTGAACAATAACAATTTCATTGTACTAGTCACTGGAGACAATAGACACTATTGAGTGAGCATGTGTACTGTGTGACTGTCACATTCAAAATGACTGAGCAAGTAGAGCAACAAATATGCATCAGATTTTGTGTTAAGCTTGAACATTCCTCCACAGAAACTACTGAGGTGATTCAGAAGGCC
>PVKM010045878.1:0-11855 GCA_004027735.1 Carollia perspicillata
AGCAAAGACCATGGATGTTAAAACTAGTGGTCAAGAGAAAACACATTTTTCACTGTTGTCCTAGCCTGTTGTGTAGATGAGACAAAGCTACCACCTGTGATCATCTTTAAAAGAAAAACTTTTCCGAAAGAAAAGATTTCAAGTAGGGTTATTGTCCACATGCATGAAGGAGAGTAGGTGAATAAAGATGGCATGAAAACCTGGTTTAACAAAGCCTGGTAATGAAGGCCTGGAAGATTACTTACAAAACCAGCTTTGCTTGTTTTTGATTACTTGAAAACGTATGTTATATAAAGTGCAAAAGCAATCACAGGGGACTTGACAACCCAGCTTGCTGCTATAGCTGGTGGGCTAACCAGCCAACTGAAACCTCTTGATGGGTCAGTAACCAAGCCCATTAAGGCCCTAATGAAGAAAGAGTGGATACTGTGGATGCGGTCAGGTGGACATGACTTAACACCTCCAGGCAGAGTCGAGGAAGCATCCATCACCCAGGTTTGTGATTGGATCCTAAGATCGTGGAACTGTGTCAAGAAGGAAGTGGTTGTGAAATTGTTTAAAAGATACAGCATCAGCAATGCTATGGATGGAACCGAGGATTATGAAATTTACTGGGACGAAGAAAAGTGACTCTTCAGAAGACACCGGAAATTGAAGAAGACGATACTTCTGATATTGACAGTGACCAAGATTCTTGGCCTTCTATGATGTGTAAATATCATAAATTTGTTACCTTTACCAGTACATAAAATTTCTTGCACTTTGTATTTGTTCCTGTGTTTTGTAATAATTTGTTACATAAAATTTCTTGTACCCCAATATGTTAAAAAATAAATGCTAAAATTCCTTTATAATATGAAATACAAGTATCTACATATAAATAAAAATTGAATTAAAAATTAAAACAAGATTTTTTTTCTGAAAGTTGGTGTACATTATACATGGCAAAATACAGTATTATAAACCCAGCCTCCAAGGCATGTGTCATCAGTCTTGATTAGACATCTGAAGAGCTCAGCATGGTCATGCTGGGATCATTGTGAAGATTAGAGAGTTGTGTAAATTGACAGGTGTTGGTCCTCTAATTTTTGTTAGTTTTTTTTACTTTTTATTTGTTGTTTTTGGATAGAGAGGAAGGGAGTGGAGAGAGAGAGAGGGGGAGAGAGTGCGAGCAAGAAATCAATTTGTTGTTCCACTTATGTATGCATTCATTCATTGGTTTACTCTTATATGTACCCTGACTGGAGATTGAACCTGCAACCTTGGTATATCAGGTCGATGCTCCAGTCAATGGACCTACCTGGTTAGGGCCTAATATTTTATTCTTAGATGCAGTCATAGAGCATGTGGAGATCAGTGGGTGTAGGCACAGAATGGAGGAGTGAAGTGACATTGCAGTGGTCCCGGAACCTGGAGATCAGGAGGGAATCGCCGGGCCCTGGGAAGCAGTATGAGCTTGGAGGACACCTACATTACCTCCACAATTTCTGTCTCTTCTTAATGGGGACTACTTTTTAGATGTTACTGATTTAGTAAGTTTCAACTCTGATCATGTAGCAGAGCACCAGGAAGATGTGTCTTTGTGTGTGTGTGTGTGTGTGTGTGTGTAGAACACGAAAATCTGGTATCTTTGGTTCTGTCATTTGAACCAGGATTGATTTTACTAGCAATAAATATAACTATTTTAAATGTGAAGTTTAATATTTCAATCCTAAATACATGAGCTTCTAATATACAAAAACAAACCTACTCTTACCTGTTAGCAATCACTTTCTGCTTGCTCATAGCAACAAATAGTTTCAAGCTCCAGAGGTATAAGAGAAAAAATTATGGGAAAGAATTTTAAGATCACATGTTGGTTATTTTGATTCTACCTACAGAAAACCAGTCTCAATTTGTGGAACACTCATGTTCCATGAGAGAATTTGAGGACCACTGAACTTGCCTAATTAGTTCTTTTGCACCGGTGCAAAAACTGGCCTCTCTACCCTGACTTACTCAAGATTTTAGGGTCACATAAGCTGTCGGCAGAACCATGACTAGAACCCAGACATTCACAGTTAATTAGCTGTGCTTTCCATCCTTAAAAATGGGCTACTTTTATTTTACAAAATTAGCACTAGAATATATATTGTGGTGTGGCTCTCGGGCCAAGTTCACGTCGAGATTTTCCCTCTGAAAGAAATGACCTTGTCAGGCATAGACAATTTCCTGTGTCATTAAGATGTTCCTTGGCACAATATTATTTTCCTTGGTGAATATATTGTGGTATAAAACACACAGAGAGCCAGCTGTCTGATTTTCGTAAGTAAATTAACTGTATTGTAGCTTATCTGTGGCAAATCTTGCTTTTAAGGTTACTGACAGCAACTCCTGTCATTAGTGACTTGGTTGGTGGAGGTCTTGGCTTCCTTTTCATTCTGGCAGCCTGAGTCACAGCTAGGAAGTCCTTTGAAACCAAACCCTTAGCCCTTATTTGTGTTTCAGGGTGGGTTTGGGAAATGGTAGCTTTGTGTAAAAGGATTCTTTGGTTTCTCCATTGAGGTCCCTAATCTTTTTACCAGCCTGCCCTAAATGGGTTCTTTTTCTGGGCAGAGAAGTTGGTCTGAGGGTCATGTGGGTAACTGGGGTCTTCCTAGCCATCTCTGGGTCAGGGCTTCATACAGCTTTGTTATGTTGAAAATGAATTTCCAGATCCTCAAGTATATCCAAATGGAAATAAAATCCTCAAAGAAACACTTCGAAGCCCGCTGAAGGTAGTGCTCTGTCTGCCTCGTTTATAAATTATTTCCCAGTGCTCATCCTGTTTAGGATAGTGGATACAAAAAGTTCTCTGTGAATACCTATTGCCACTCGTGTCATTTATTATTATTTAAATAGCTTTTTCAGCCAATGGGTGAAACTAACGTTACCTAGAATTAAAGATTAATTATACTCTAAAATCACCTTGGCATAATACTTTTGACAGTTTATTAAAAATGTTTCAAAGAACATTGGTCTTCTATCATTACATACTTGGCTCCAGGACACTGTTTTTCATATCTCTTTTCTTCTTCTCTTGTAAGTTTTATTTTCAGCGTGTGCTTAGATGTTAGAGAGCTAAGTCAGTGAAAACTGGCAGCGCTGTTTCCACTTCAGTGCTGGCTGTCTCTGCCATTTGGCACGGAGGAAGGGTCCCTCGTTTAGGGTTTTCTCTAGCTGTCTTGCCTTCAGAGCACACGAGCTGTGCACCAGTGCCGTCAGTTCACGTTGAGGTCTTCTCCTGAAGCTCTGTGAGACTAGGTTAAAAACAAAGGCAATGTAAGCTTAAAAAACGTTTCAGAGAGGTGCAAGGTATGGTCTTTGTTTATTCAGGTTGCAAGATGAACTAACATTACATATTTAGGTAAGTGATATTTATTAGAATATTTGTAGTCTGTGTTGGTTTAGCAAATTAAGTTGTCTTTAAAGAATTCATTAAAAATACATAAAAATGAACAAATTCAGAGTTTGACACCAGACCTAGGTTGACTTCTCTTTATCTGAGATGGTTTCCACCTGTGAAGGAGGCCCGAGCGATGCTCACTCACCAGGCCGCAGTGGAGACTAAATGAAAAGAAGTCGCGTTTCTCCCAGGCTTGCACAGCGCGTGGACCCTCTCCACCAGTGCCAGCTGCTGTTGTCATTCTTCTTCCGGTAAAGAATCCCTGTCCACAATTTTCTCTCCTCGGAGTTAGTTCAAATGTAGTATCTTTACAAAAGCTGCACTGTGTAGAGATAGAGCTATTATAAATTTTTTAAAGAAAACACAGTACTGCGTGTTTTGTATAGGTAGAGATGCTTACATTTGTCTTAAAGTTTATTTAAAGATATATTAATATTTAGGCTTAAGTAGCTCATGTTCCCTCTTATTAACTGTAAAAGGATTGAGTTATATTTGTAGTCAAAGAATTTTTGTTGACTCTTACTCATTTATACTCCTGTACATAGTGATAATAAAAATATGGTGCTATAAAACTGCATGTTTGCCTATTTGTACGTATGCTTACAAAGACCTTTTAAAATTATTTATTTATTTTTTAGAGAGAGGGGAAGGGAGGGAGAAAGAGAGGGAGAGAAACACTGACGTGAGAGAAACATTGATCTGTTGCCTCTTGTAAATGCTCCGACCAGGGACTGAAGCTACAACCCAGGCATGTGCCCTGATTGGGAATCAAACCAGTGACTTTTCACTTTGCAGGACCTTGCCCAACCAATTAAGCCACACCAGTCAGAACACAAAGAACTTTTTAAAATAACTTTTTGGACTACATTAAAAATATATCCCCAAAGTTGGGCTTGGTTTAACTTAACAGGTGAGAGATTTTTAACTTAACAGAAGGGATTTGGGTTGTCTTTTGTAAAGTGTCAATATTCTACAATATTGAGGGAAAATGAATTGATTTTTTCAAAACATGGCTAAGTACCTGTTTGTTATTGCTTACCCAGGGCACATATTGGTGATCCTCCCTCTGCCTTTTACTATTATTTTTTATGATTTCTTTTCCTGTAGGGTTACCTGGAAGATTCCTGATATAAACGGCTAAGGACTTCTGAAGGACCACTTCACTACCTCTGACAGGATAGGGAATGAATTAAGACAGACATGCTGAGGGAGAGAGGCACCCATTTATGCCAGTAGGAGAAGGAAAGCCATAGTTACTGTATCTGGGTGTGGTGGTTTGAGTCAAAGGTTAAGGGGAGTAATCAGAAAGGATTTTGCTAAACCCTCATCCCTGCCATTTTTTCTCCTTGCGGTGAAGGAAAGTCAGGGCAATGATCTTAGTAGCAACCAAATGTCAGCAGACATCCAATGGGAATTTTTACTGAGGATGAGGAGGGACATTTGTGATCTGTGATTCTTTCAGACCTTAGAAGTTCCTACATTAAGTCTTCTGAAGCCTTATCACGTGTGAAGTGCCATTTTATTTAGCCATCTAAATGATATGTATTTGAGTTTAATTGGGAATTTTGCTTCACACTTCTAATTCATTTTTAAGAGGGAAAAGAAACAGTTGTCCCAGGACATACATGCTTTACTTTTGTATAGTATTCTTACTGTGCTCTAGAAAGTGTTTTCTCACATACTTAAGGACTCCCTTCCAGAGTTATTTGAATGTGAGCTGAGACAGACTTGATTTCCGTGTTTCCACTATGAATACGTATACGTCATTGTGTGCGTATGTTTGTTTTTTAATAGTATTAGCACTCTGAAAGGACAATGACATTTGGAAGGAGCAAGGTGATGAAAAAGGCCACTGTGGGAGTTGAACATGAAAGAATGGCGCTTTCAAAGAGGAGGGAAGTATTGATGTGGTCTGAGGGCTGAGGTTTTGTTTTTCTTTCAGCTACCATCTTAGAGACAATAGTGAATCAGAACTGTATCAGCCAGGCAGGTTTTAATGCCCATTCCCAAACAGAGATGTCTCTCTTAGATACATGGAAAGGCCAACATAGACAGCCTGTTTGTTCTGCTTCTCATTTTACCCCTTGTGGAATGAAGGAATCCTGCTGAACGGTGCCAGCATTGGTTTAGGCTGAAACACATAATTGTATTGGGTAATAAAGGAATTTAAAAATTCCTACCCCCCCACCCCATGGCGCTCTCTCACAAAACAGGCTCGTGGTGAAATACTTTTGCAAGTGTTCCCATTCAGCTCCAAGTGAGGCAATATGTGTAGTGGCTTGCAGTTCTGAATTACTGAAGCCCTAATTTCTCTGGCAAGTTTGTCCTCTGTCTGCAGATTTCCTTTTGGCAGCAAAAGTACTCACACGACAAGATGAGCATTGGCCTCGCTGGTCAAGACAATGTCTGTGTGCTGAGATTTGCTGTAGGATGGGTGATCTTTTGTAGTCAGAAAACCATCCTTGGTCAGTGGGCTGAGGTGTTACTTGACTTTTTACCATTTGCTTGTTTCCTGGATCACTTAAAATCAGTCGGAGACTGATAGCACCCATTGTACCACACAAAATACCATGTCATAATGTCCACATTCAGGACAAAGACAAAGAATTTGAATGCTCTTGAACACTTGAGCACTTGTCTTAGGGGAGGTCTCTAGAACCTTCCTGCCTTAAGTGTGGTTCACAGATGAGTAGTGTCCCTGACAGAGAGTCTGTTAAAAAAAATAAAAATATTTGGGGGTAAATATTATTTCTGTCTCTGTGCCTGAGAGCTTTCTAATTTCCACTCTAAGATAAGAAAAAATAATTTACCTTGTTGGCCACATGAAATTTTAAGTTTTTTGATTTTTTAAAAAATTAAAGTGTCAATATAGTCTTATTTTAATTATTATCAAAGATATATTCTAAGACTATATTTTGAAAAACCAAAGACTTAGTTTATCATGAAAGTTAGTATTTGATCGTGTGCCCAATTCTTGTTAGTTACTCATTTACTTCATCATTTATATTGAGCGTATACTGTGAAATGACTTGGTAAAGCCTAGCACTGTCCCTTTTAGGGCTTAGCAATCTTTACTAGATTTTCTTAATTCAAAATGAGTATTTTTTAATTAAAAACATGTTTTTCAAGTTTGAAGTAATAGGTACATACATATAATTGAACTACCTCAGAAAGATGTTTTTTGAGTGATTGAAAAATTTCTCTGCCCCTATAATTTGTCCTCCACACTTTTGCCTTGAAATTATGACACACGTTACAAATATGTGGGAACCAGTTTTTAAGGTATTGAATAGTATATTTAATTTCCTAAGCCCTGGGTCAGGAAGTGGTGTTGACTGAAAAAGTTTACAGGAAGAAACACTGTACCATCTATTTAGATTTTTCTTAACATTTGGCAACAACTTGTAAGTATTCTACCTTCTTGAATCTTTTTAGCTCATTTGATTTTGGTAGTAGGTTGGTTTAAAATATCTTTTCGAAATATGCCCATTGTATTTGGTTTCATATACATAAATTCCAACTCATATTTGTTAAATCTTCACAACCTCATTAAAAATACCTTTCAGCAGAAACACGGATTCTTACCCTCCACTACAAGAAAAACAACTTGATGAAACTGTTGCTTAAGAGGCAATTTTCATTACGGCTATTCTTCTTGCACTGCATTTTTCCTAAGGATGTGGTCTCCCCACAGCTCCATAAATAAGGAACTCCTGAATTTGAAAAATTTGAGACAATTATGTTCTTATCTTCTGCTTGGGACACACTAATTTTCTCTTGTCAGTCAGATGCAATTAGGTTGAAAGGTCGAGTTCTCATATATTGGTGGTAAGGAAGTCAAGTGCTTCCTTTTAAAATAGGGAAACCATTTATGAGAGAGGTCCAAAATAAATTGTGGGTATTTGGCCACAAGGTTTAGCCACAAAATACATTTCACCCAAATGGTAATTACCTTTGAAGTCAGTCTGTTGACTGACTTGATTTTTGGAATCTGACCAGTTTTCTGATCTCTTTATTAATTGTCAAATTAAGAGAAAAACAATCATTTTTTTGTACTTTCTATTTCCTTTTGTGTTTCACCTATTAAATCTAACTGCTGGGAAATAAAAAAGATAAAAACTTGGCTATACATAAACTTTTAATTGGTAATAACAAATAATCTTATGATTGGAATCATCTTCATGTATTAAAAACCTTATAAACATATAAACATATAAAACCTTATTTAAATCAGTTAGTCAGTGTTTTCTTTTTATGTTGACAACACTTACTGAGTGCCAGTGTTATGAAAGGACCTGTGACTAAGCATCCCACAAAGAAAAGCCTTACCTCTAGTTTGAGAAATTATTTAAAAAATAAAGTATGATTACATATAATATGAGTTGAAAAAATGAAGAAATGTTGTGAAAGAATCAGTTGAAGTAAGCGGCCTCTTTAAAGTTTAATGCTAGATTGAGCTATTTAAAATAGGTAAAAGACCGTAGGTAAACTGTCGAATACATTCTATACAGTTCATTCTCTCAGCCTATGTGAGTACTCTTGGAATCGACTGGTTTGGTCAAACCTAAACTTTTTTTTTTCCATCTCCTCAATGAGAAGCTTTTATTGAACTCACTTTTAAATCGATAAAATTCATCGTAGGTTTGGGTCTGGCCAGACATTCAGGTTGTTAAATGATAAATATTTTGAAAAATTCAGCTTTTCTCTGATCATTCATATAATTATATTTCAGTGCATACATTTATTGATGTAATTATTAGTCATAACTAGAAACTTAGAATTAGTTAAGAGAAGTTTTGGGTGGCTCCAGGCACTAAATGTTTGGAAGTTTAGTAGTCTAAGTTTAGGTGGAAAAAAATCTTTTAATGAATTTAAGTTGGAAGAAGAGTTGGTGCATACTTGTGGTCACTGACTTTCTTTTCTATTTTATGTGCCAAAAACAGACCTACAGATCCTGACCACTTTCCAATATTTTAATTTAATTTGAATATATCAGTGCTTTTCAAACATTATTTTTGTGTTAGTTAATGAAAGTTGTTAACAGCAATCAGAACAGAAAATTTAATATGTAATTTTGACATTGGAAAGAATTTCAGAAATAGAGGTAAAAAATTTCCCAAATTAGGATCATTGTATTATATTCACAAGCCTTTTTTTTCTTTTAAGTCCAGAAAAACGTGAACAGGGCCAACATCTCAAGAAGAAAGATTAAATGTACTTTGTTTTTTTCCTACTTTTGTATTTAAAGTCTGCCATGAAATATACAATTTTTTAATTTAAATTTTCAGTAAATGCGACATGACTTCAGGTTGTATGCATCTTTGGGAAGAATAAAGAATACTTATGTTAAAAAACATAAAAGCAGTCTCAATAAGTTCTTTTTATACAAAAGTATTATATAACAAGGCAAAAATCAAACTGTGTAGTAAGTTGCTCTCATCACACTTACCTACAGTGCTCTATTCTCCTCTTAGAGTACACTTTTTTGGTGCATTTTTTCAGAAATACTTTTATGCACATACCAGTACAGATTCTTTTAAAATTTTCATAAATGTTACACTTCTCATACAATTTTGCCCCTTTCTGAAATACACATTCTTGTCCACACACACTAACAGGGTTTGGCAAAAGTAGGTTTACAGTTGTTTGTATGGAAAAAGACATGCAAGTTACGGTTATTATCATACGTCTCTTAACTCAGGAGAATGTCACAATGGAACAGTGCACTTAGGTACAATCCTGGAAGTGCTCTGATGGCAGGCCTGCATTACTTACGCGTTCTTGTAGTCTACTCTGTTTCTTGTACTCACGTCTGGAAACCTACATGTGCCACCTCTGTGTGTAACTGGGTAAAAAGCATGATACTGATGTCTCATTTCGATTTATGTTTATTTCATTTTGAGCAGTGCTCAATATCTTTGGATATTTATTTATTGCCCATTTATACATATATTCTTTGTTAACTGCCAGTTCATAACTATATTTTTTCCTACTGGACTATTTGTTTTTCTTCTTAGACATTCTTTGTATATGGGGACATTGGCTCTTTTTGTTATATTGAAGATACTTTTTTCCTTCATTTTCTCATTTGCTTTTTAACTATTTGATATTTTTAGCCCTATAGAAATTTTTATTTTTTCTGTAGTCAGTGAAGTTATCAGTCTTTTCCTTTATAATGTGGATTTTGTGTCCTGCTTCATATGTTCCTTGCTCTAAGATTGCAAGTACATTTATACATGCTTTTTCTAGTAATTTTAAGAGTTTATTTTTAACTTTTGTTTGCTGTGCTTGAGGTTTATTTTGGTGTAAAGAATGAAGTAGGGCTTTGGCTTTAATTTTTCTTAAAATGGTATTTTCCAGCAATATTTATTTAATAATACGTCTTTTCTCCATTTGTCGAAATGTGCCTTTATCTTTTACTGCATTTCTGTATGTATTTGGGACTATGTCTAGGTTTTGATTGTATCATTAATGTCTCTGTACTTGTATTATGTCTTTTCATAATACATAATTTTCATGACAGGATTCCATCTTTCCTACTAATCTTTTTCAGAATTTCCAGGTTGTTATTGTATGCTTATTTGACTCCAGCATATGATTTTGTCACCTTCTGTGCAAAGCCTATAACCTGTAATGGAATCAAATTTAAGGTTAGTTAAGATATAGCGAATGTCTTCGTAATGTTAAATCTTATAATCCAAGAGCAAGGATTGATTGTCTTTCAGTATTTTCAAATATCTTCTGTTGATAGATCATTGGAGAGCTTAAAGCAGTCTTTATATGGTTCCTGTTAACATCTTGTTAACTTTATCTGTAGGTATTCAAATTTTGTGGCTAGTATAAATAGCATATTTGCCACAGTTTAATTTTCTTGCATATTATTTTTCTAAATATATCTTATTGATAATGCTATTGTAGTTGTCCTATTCCCCCCCCGTATTCCCCTCCACCCTGCATATCCCCTCGTACCCACATTCCCCCCACCTAGTTCATGTCCATTGGTCATACATACAAGTTCTTTGGCTTCTACATTTCCTATACTTTCTTAACTTCCCCCTGCCTATTTTGTACCTACCATTTATGCTTCTCATTCCTTGTACCTTCTCCCCATTTTCCTCTGTCCCCTTCCCCAGAGATAACCCTCCATTTGATCTCTATTTCTGTGATTCTCTTCCTGTTCTAGTTGTTTGCTTAGTTTGTTTGTTTGTTTTTTTTTAGGTTCAGTTTTTGATGGTTGTGAGTTTGTTGTCATTTTACTATTCATAGTTTTTTAAAATATTTTATTTATTTATTTTTAGAGAGAGGGGGAGGGAAGGAGAAAGTAGGAGAGAAACATCAATGTGTGGTTGCCTCTCATGTGTCCCCACTGGGGACCTGGCCTGCAACCCCAACATGTGCCCTGACTGAGAATCGAACCAGCGACCTTTTGCTTCACAGGCCCATGCTCAATCCACTGAGCTACACCAGCCAGGGCTTACTGTTCATAGTTTTGATCTTCTTCTTTTTCTTAGATAAGTCCCTTTAACATTTCATACAAAAGGGCTTGGTGATGATGAACTTCTTTATTTTCTTTAATTTTTATTTTAATTGTTGTTCAAGTACAGTTTTCTGTCTTTTACTCCCATCCCAGTCAACCTCCTTAGTGCTCCTCGCCTCCCTCCCATTTCCACCCCCCTTAGTTTTTGTCCATGTGTCCTTTACATTTGTTCCTGTGACCCCTTCCCCTTTTCCCCTGAAATTCCCTCCACTCTCTCCTCTGGTTACTGTCATCCCATTTTCTATTTCAATGTCTTTGGTTATATTTTGCTTGTTTGTTTGTTTTGTTTTTTAGGTTCCTGTTAAAGGTGAGATCATATGGTATTTGTCTTTCACTACCTGGCTTATTTCACTTAGCATAATGCTTTCCAGTTCCATCATGCTGTCACATAGGGTAGGAGCTCCTTCTTTCTTTCTGCCACATAGAATTCCATTGTGTACATGTACCATAGTTTTTTTGATCCATTCATTTACCTAGGTTGCTTCCAGCACTTGGATATTGTAAATTGTGCTGTTATGAATATTGGGGTGCACAGGTTCTTTTGGATTGGTGTTTCAGGGTTCTTAGGGTATAATGCTAGCAGTGGAATTGCTGGGTCAAAAGGCACATCCATTTTTAGTTTTCTGAGAAAATTCCATACTGTTTTCCATAGTGGTTTTACCAGTCTGCAATCCCACCAAGAGTGTACTAGGGTCCCCTTTTCTCCACATCCTCTCCAACACTTGTTGTTGGTTGATTTGTTTATGATGGCCATTCTGACTGGTGTGAAGTGGAATCTCATTGTAGTTTTAATTTGTATCTCTCTGATAGCTAGCGATACTGAGCATCTTTTCATGTGTCTCTGGATCCTCTGTATGTCCTCTTTGGAGAAGCATCTATTCAAATACTTTGCCC
>PVKM010045879.1:0-11857 GCA_004027735.1 Carollia perspicillata
TTCTATTTTTCATATCAAATGAAAAGATAGCCAAGAGGAACAAATTTTGCTTATTAACAACTTTGAAGAGTTAAGTTAGAAAAGGTATTCCTCACCTACTTATTAAATGAACCACTTACATTTTTGTTTCTCTTACTATGAACAGATCAGAATAATCATAAATAGAGCTTTGACTTTACAACTAGACAATTCAGATGAATCATAAATGTAAACTTGTGTATTAAATTGTAGATAAATGTTTACCACAATTATAATTCCTTTTCCCTATGGAAAGTATCTTAAATGTTTATACTTTGATAACTTAGTATTGTTTTGTAATGAAACTTTTAACCACTCATTCAACTGTGTTGGGTACTGGCCATGCATAAAACATTCATTATAGGTTATCATATGAGCCCATTCTTTGTAGGTGTAAATAATTCTGTAACTTCATTTTATATTAAGATCACAGAAAGATTTCAGGATAAAATTTGCTACTGTACAAGGTAAGAAAAATCTCTCCAGATGAAATGAAATTGACTTGGTAAAAATGTCCTTCCTTTGGAGACAAAATAGACAATTTCTCATCCTTGAAAAATATCATTTTTTTCAAGGAAAAAAAGAAGATATCCAGAATAGGAAAAATACATGGCTGTCAACTAGAGTCTTACGTTTAGAGTCTTTGATGCATGTATAAATAGAGCAAAGAGTAGATCCAGCAAAGCTAATTATAATGGGCACACAATTAGAAATAGAACATTTGTGTTTTATAAATGGGAGCAAAAGCATTTAGAAATATGCAGAAATATCTAATATAATTATTTATTTAAAAATATAGAATCTCAAAATCAACTAATGGCATGACAACAAATGTTGAGCAGAAGTAACACAGATGGCAATTATTAATTTACAGATGGCTTTATTCCTATTTGGCTGAAACCCCCATGACTTGGGACTGGAAGTGTAACTTCAAAAGCAGGAAGCACTTCCAGATGGCACACCAGATCTACTACAAAATACATTTCAAGAATCATTTATACTATAAGAGTAACATTTAAGGAATTTGAGAGATACCTTCCTTCCTGTGCACCAGCATCATTTTCACATGGGGCATTTAAAGTATATCTAAAAATCAGGATTTAGAGAAACAAATTTCACTGGATTATTTTTTGAAACAAGCTATCCAAGCTGGAATGTTGTAGAGTCTCCTGTTTAAGACCATAATTTAAATAAAATGAACAAATATATGCAAAGCTTTTCTAGGCATCTCAGGAGAAAAACAAGGTTAAAATACATGGCATGTATTGCTATGCTCTGGTAGCCAACTATTATCAAAGAAAATCACATAAGAGTACAGATATGTGTACAAATCTATGGTTTCCAACTTCACTCTGGACCTCTGTGCAACATGGCAATCATTTATAGATTCTTACTCCACTTGCCTCTTTTCCCCATGGGGACAACTCATAATGTGTAACAATCCTTTCTATGGTCCCCAAACTATTCCTACTCTTCTTACTCTCAGGAGGTCACTATGCTTTCTACTTGATGGAGAAAATAGAGGATTCATCCACATTACCAAATTGCAATATTAGTTTTCTTTACATTATTTCCTTCCTTCTAAGTGGAAACATTTACTTCTTTAAAATCAAGCTAGTCTCTCCACTCATGTCTTGAATGCTGATTCCTCTAACCTATGCAACTTAAAATTAGTTTCTCTTCTTCAGTACTAAGTGGGTTCATAGCTGGTTCAATTTGCTCTGTGAATATCTTGATTTCTACATTTTTAAAGCCTTGTTGAGAGTCTTTACTTACATTTTATTTTGAGTTTATTGTTTTTTTATTGATGAATAAAGTTATAAAAGACAAGTATGTCAAATTTGTGCTGTGACATAAAGCCGTAGGAATACTATACACAAATAAAAAGAACTAGGATTTTAAAATTAGACATACTTGGGTTTAAATTTCATGACAACACATACTTACTCTGTGGGATCTTAGTCTGGCTGACTATGGCTTACCTTATATGTAAAAAGAGAATAATAATATGTAAATCATAGGGCCATTGTGGATTTTTATTAAGTAAGTAAGATTTATGATGCTTGAGAAATTGTAGACATTAACATATATTTCTTAGATAGTATTGAGTTATGATTTTAAAGAATCATAATGTTTTTAAAATATTCAGTTAGTCCTGAAACTAACAATGTCTAATCTGACAAGATAATTGTTAATTCCTATGCTTTCATTTAAATATTAACTGTCATGCTCTGCTCTGGCTTATTAGCTATTTATATAAGATCAGAGGTTTTAACTGAGACCAAACTCATTATGAGTCAACAATGAGGCATGATTGACATATAAAAAATAACAAATTTAATTTTAGTCTATATAAACAGAAATATAGCATCTAGAAGAATTTGCGAGAAATTCCCCACCCTACTTTGTTATATTAGGCAGTCCACAGCTGGCATGTCACATTCCTTTGTGGGTGCCAAAGAAGTGTGACTAGAAACCGTGTCCTGAGAGAGCCATTTAAAGATGCAATGTTATTCCTACCCAAAGGCAAACTTGGAGAAGCATTTTCCCCATCTTTCCACTTTTAAGAGATATTATGTGAACTAAATACTAATTATGTGCAGAAAATTTTCTGAGATAGAAAGTACAGACATTTAACAAGGAAATTTTTGCCTAATGTAAATAAGAAACTTGCATTCGGGGATTTCCAAACATCAGGCCACTTTATAACTCAGTGTGTTCTTTGTCACTGTGTCCCCAGGAGTGTTGAGAGAGCGCACAGTTACCAGTCAGGCCATGCTAGAAGAATGGACCCTACTGAGTTGGAGGTGAAAAAGATGAGCTCTAAAGTCTAACGTGGTTTGAGAGCCTGTGAATTTTTGTAGTTCAAAGAGCCTACATATTTTTAACTTCCTTTGTATATTAGAAAATGATGTGTTAGAATATATGTCATATGTCTCTAAGAAGTAGTTGTAGTAGAATTTTGCTGTGCATTTATGAGCTTGAGTTTCATTCTCAGCTTTGCCCCTCACTAATTTGTGACCTTTGTCAATTTATTGACCTCTCTGAATTGATTTTCTCATTTGAACAAGGAAAAAACTTAAAGGATGTCTGTCAAGATTAAAGCCAATAGAGTATTTCTAATGCCTATTTCTGGCACATATTAGTTCTGAATACAGCCTTGTTTTGCTTTTACCCTAGGTGTTGTGGGTGTATGTGAAAATTAAATTACAACATTGGAGAAAAATTCCTGCCAGATGATTCATTGACAGGTGGCAAATCAGTAAGAGTCTGCCACATACATTTTAATACCAGGCAGGCTGCTGGAAACAGATTTTTTTTGGCCAATATTGTTGGAAAAGTATTTGAATTCTCAGCTTATTTGCTGCGGGTATGTTAATGACATGGACTATATTAGATGTGGTCAAAGGTCCCATTTTCACACATAATCCCAGCCTGGAGAGAGAACACAGAGTAAGATGGCAGAGTAAATCAAGGCAAAAACAGTGGAGGGATTTTCCAATATTGTTGCTTCCATTCAAGGGCAGGTGTTGCTTAGGTAACTGCTCTGCATCGACATATGCTGTGACAGAGTGCATGGTGGTAGTAACAGTGCTGTGCGAGCTAAGATCTCTGACGGGCTTGAAATAAAGACATCTGTTTCCTTTTGGAAAGTGTTAGACAATGTGGTTGATACAGAGGCACTATTTAAATCTGAGGCATGAGCATTTTTCAGCTTAATCAAAATTATAAGTAATAATAGGAAATTATTTCATTCTCTTCTCACTTTTTTTCCAGTGTAGAAGAGTGAGTCTGAGCAAGATTGAATGACTTTAGGCAATTGCTGCCCCTTTATTATCTCTGTGATAAGGTGTTATGAAGTAAAATATTTTCAAAAGTCAAATGGAAAGTCAAAGGACTGAAAATAACACATCTTGTGTCATTTTCTTAATAATCAAAAGTTAACAATATCTTCTGAAGTCTCTCAAGGTTCTGCTTAATCCCTGATCACACTTGAACAGGCTATCTACCTCCCTGTGTCCCATCTTTTCATCTGTGATCTGGAGCTTACATATCTATATCTTAGAGGTGTCATTGTGACTGTGAGATGAATTGTGAGTGCATGAGCACTGCTTGGCTGATGACCCATGATCTCAGAAAAACAGAGATTCCTTCCTTTCAGGATTCTATATTGTGCCTGATATGAGGACTTTTGCTCTGAGTATAACCACCCATAGACTCACCAGTGTATCTCAAGGTTAAGGGGATACTCAGATGACCCAGCTGGTTTCATAAGGCATGGAAGCCAGCACGTGCTTTACAGACTCACCATGTGAGAAAAGAGGTACTAGGTTAATGAAAAAGTCCTCTGTTATCAGAGAAAAAGGAAAGTGAGACTGAGCAAACAAACTGCAGATATCTACTATAGCCTTAAAAAGACCCCATTCTACTTTTTTATTAGCCTAAACTTGAGATGATTCTCAAAAGAATATTTTTCTTTGGGGATTTCAAAAGATGCTTATTTCAATTATTTATGGTATATTTCATAGATTCGTTTTTTTCCATTTATTCATTGTCAAATATTTTCAAACAAATAAGCTATATGAATAGCCTAAGTCTATTTCCACTCAATTGGTTTCCATTCTAATATTCTTTCCACATTGAGAACTAAACCAGAAGCTGATTTGTACAGCTCCTAGCACATTCCAGAACATTCTAGATAGTGCATATCTGTGGCATTATCTCCTACTTCATCTCTTAAATTTTTTAGCACAAATATATGAAAAATTACAGTCTCAGAATCTATTGTTAACAGAGCACTTAGTCTGTAACTCTCCCCCATATCCTCTGAGGATGTTTGCCCTGAAGGGGCTGCAGTTTCCAGATTTCAATGTGCCACTACCACAACCACTCCTTTACTACACCTTCGCCACCATCTCCTAAAACACCACTGCAAAAGCTGATACTTACCATTCAATTGCTTTCTGAAGTCCCAACCTCCAGATAGATGAATAAAGAGAAGAATCAGGGGCACAAAGAGGAGACAACTTCAAGAACAGCCCTTTCAGAGGAAAGAAACCAGCATCCCATTTCCTGTTGCTCATCTAAGGACAGACCCAGCCCAAAAATATAAGATAGTCTGAAGATAGAAGTTTCAATTCTGTTTTCTTTGCTTTATAAGTTATTCTTGTTCTATTTGTCTCTTGGGGGTAAAAATGTTAATGCTTGATCCAACTTTACCTTATTTAATTGTTCTTCTTTTGGGTGAGAGTTTGAGACAGTTGCATTAAGAGCAACTAGTATAACTCTGATCTTCCTATAATTTCAAATTAAAAAATATTTTTAAAGAGGTTTTAAGACTTTATTATTTTTTAGAGAGGGGAAGGGAGTGAGGAAGAGAGGGAGAGAAACATCAATGTGTGGTTGCCTCTCACACACACCCTACTGGGGACCTGGCCCACAACCCAGGAATGTGCCCTAAACTAGGAATTGAACCAGTGACCTTATGATTTGGAGGCTTGCACTCAACCACTGAGCCAAACCAACCAGGGTTAAAAAATAATTTAAAGTTTAATAATGTTAATGATCTATTGTGGTTTATGAAAATCCATTAAAAGTTTTTGAAGTTTTCTTCAAATAATATTCGGCACTAGTTGATGGATTTTACTTTTACTTTTTTAAAACTTTTTTATTCATTAATTTCTCATCTTCAGATATAAAATAATTCTTTAAATATTTTCTCTAGTTTATTTCATTTGTATGTATGTATAAGTATACATATACTACATATATAAGTAGATATTTTTAAACACACTTATCTTTAAAAATTCTCAATTTTTAGTTCTTAGTAATTCATAGCTTTTTATACTTAGCAGTTTTAATATTTTGTCTCATAAATTTTAATTTCAATATCTCATAATCTTTAATTTCAATGTCTCTTCCTTTTATGCTTTTAATTTTTATCTCACAGAAATTTAGTATTTTATTCTTTAAAACTTACTTTGTAATAATTTGGGTTCAGAAACTTTGCAGTACAGATATTTCTATATTCCCTTCATTTCTTTGTGAAATGAAAGACTTCATTTAATGATGGAACCTTATATAACATGGTATATTTGTCAAAATTAAGGTATTAACATTGTTACAATCATATTAACGAAAATGCAAACTTTATTTAAATTATACCAGGTTTTACAGTAATTTTTTCTTTGTTTCAGTATCTAACACAGGATATGACACTGTATTTTTTCGTATCTTCTTAGTTTCCTCCCATCTATGATAAGTTTTCAGTCTCTTCTTCATTTTTTAATACATTGGCATTTTGAAGATTACTTGTCAGGTGTTTTGTGGAACATTCCTTAGTTTAGGTTTGGTTAGTATATCCTCATAATAGGCTGTGTTTATGGGTTTCTACAGAGAGCATGCCAGATATGAAGTGCCTCTTATCTCATCGTATCAGGGGCTACATGAAATCCTCATGACGTGACTAATGTGTAATTTGATCACTTAATTAAGATGGTATCTGCCAGGTTTCTCTACTGTACAGTTAAATTCTCTTACTAAATATAAGTTGCATTTCTCTACATGAATAACAAACTATCTGGGAAAAAATCAGAATATAAATCCATTTACAAGGTCACCAAAAATCACAAAAATGCCTAGGAATCAATTTAACCAATGAGGTAGAAAACATAGATAGTAAAACTTTAAGACATTGATAAAAAAAATTAAACAGGGCAAAAATAATGCTAAGATATTTTATGCTTGTACATTGGAAGAATGAATATTGTTAAAATGGTCATGCAACCCTAAGCAATATGCAGATTCAATGTGATTCCTATCAAAATTCTGATGGCATTTTTTGCAGAAATAAAGCAAACAACCATAAAATTTCTATGGAACCAAACAAGATCCTTAATAGCCAGAGCAATCCTGAGAAATAAGAACAAAGCCGGAGGCATTGTGCTTCCTTCAAACTATATTGCAAAGCTAGAGTAATCAAAATTGTGGAATTGACGTAAAACAGACACATAGATCAATGGAACAGAACAGAGAGCCCAAAGATAAAGCCACATATATATGGTCAGTTATTACCATATGCATTATATTTCGTTAATTCACTACAAAAGAGCCAAGAATATACAATGGTAAAAGGACAGTCTCTTCAATAAATGGTATTGGGAAAATTGGACAGCCACATGCAAAAGAATTAAATTGGACCTCTATCATACATAATACACAAAAATCAACTCAAAATGAATTAAAAACTTGAATGTAATACTTAAAACCATAAAATTCCTAGAAGAAAACAAAGTGATAAGGTCCTTGACATTGGTCTTGTCAATGATATATTGGATTTGACACCAAAAGCAAGGACAGCAAAAGCAAAAATAAACAAACAGGGCTACATCAAACTAAGAAGCTTCAGATCAACAAAGGAAACCATCAACAAAATGAGAAAGCAACCCTCTGAATGAAAGAAGTTATTTGCAAATCGTGTATCTGATATGATATCCAAAAGACTAATATCCAAAATATATAATGATCTCATACAACCCAGAGTAAAAAACAAACAACTTGGTTAACAAATAGGCATAGGACCTGAATAGACCTTTTTTATAAAGAAGACATACAAACGACCAACAGGTGCATGAAAAGCTGCTTAACACCAGGGAAATGCAAATCAAACTTACAATGAGATATCACTTCACACTTGTTAAAATGGCTTATCAAAAGGACAAGAAATAACAAAAGTTGGTGAAGACGTGAGAAAAAGGAACACTCATGAACCATTGATGGGTATGTAAATTGGTGCAGTCACTATGGAAAATATTATGGATGTTCCACAAAAAAATTAAATCCAACAATTCCAATTCTGGGTATTTATTCAAAGGAAATAAAATCACTCACAGAAAGAGGTACCTGCACCTTTATGTTCAATGTGGCATTTTTTTTTTTACAATAGCCACAATCTAACCTAATGGAGATAACGTAAGTGTCCATTATGTATATGTATATAATTCAGACATAAAAAAGAAGGAAATCTTGCCATTGGCAACAACATAAATGAAACTTGAAGGCAGTTTACTAGGTGAGATAAGTCAGATAAAGACAATATGATATATGGACTCAAAACCAAAACAAAACAAATACCAGATTCATAGATACAGAGAATAGATTGGTGGTTGCCAGAGGTGGGGCAGTGCTGGCAGTGATGGTGCTGGTGAGGGAAACAAGTGAAGGTAATTAAAAGACACAATCTTTCATTTATAGAATAAATAAGCCCTGAGGATGTAATGTACATTATGGTGACTATATTAATAGTACTAACTGTGTATTTGGAAGTTGCTAAGCAAGTAGATCTTAAGTTCTCATCACGAAAAATTAATAATGTTTGTGATAGATGTTAAGGAGACTTATTGTGTTGATCATTCCATAGTACACACGTGTAACCGAGCATTATGTTTTACATCTTAAACCAGTGTGGGGTCTGGCACAAATGATGCCCCTTTTATTACAAAATCTTTTATCATAAAATCATAAGCATGCAATTCTGTAATGTAACAATATCACATTCAAGCACACCATGTAACATTCTAGGTGAAATGTTCAAATGAAAACTATCAATTATTACACCCATATTATTACCCTACCAACCACACTCAAGCAGGCGTTACTTCTGCTGGACCCTGTATGTCAATTATTTCTATTAAAATTTTAAAAAGTAACTTGTTCATGTAGTTAAGATGGTTTCTGCTATGTTCTCCATTGTAAAGTTAAATTCTTTTCTCTTTTCTATACTTTATTCTTTTTAAAATAGACTATTTTTTACAATAGTTACTGGTTCACAGCAGTACTGAGCAGAAAACAGAGATTTCCTGCACACAGCCTGCTCTCACACGTGCATGGATGGCTCCCTCATCACCAACACCCCCACCGCCCCACACTGATTCATTGTTATCTCTCTGAGTCCACAGTTTACATTAGGGTACACTCTTGGTAATGCTCCTTCTATGGGCTTAGAGACTGTACAATGACATGTGTCCATCATTATTGTGTCATACAGAGTATTTTCACAGTCTTACAAAATCTGATGCGTTTTTCCTGTTCATCACACCCCCTCCCCCAGCCAAATCCTTGGCAACCACTGATCTTTTTACTGTCTCTATAGATTTGCTTCTTCTGGAATGCCATATAGCTTTCTCTTTATTCTTTGAAAATGAATCTCTAAGTCCCGCTCACATTAAAGACAAGACTTAAGCTTTACTTATTGAAGGGGGTAGGATCTATATTACATATTTAAAACTCATCTCTAAGGATGGTTGTTCCTTCTCTCCCAGTTAGTTATTTGTTAAATCATTTATTAATAACAATATCAATGAGTGTTTACTCATATTATCATATAGGGTAAGATCCAACACTAGATTTTTAAATTTTTTTTTTCCAAATTGTCTAGCCTTTGCCAGTGGAGGCTTTTAGAAACTGGCTTCTGTTTCTCTTGGACAAGGTTCATTCTTTGTTATTTGTTACATAAGAATGTATTTTGAAATATACCTATAAACTAAAGTGATTTAAATACAGAACAAAAAGGTTACTATTTTGTAGGATTTGTATTATATATCAGACCCTTGACTTACATCTTTTAATCTTATTAAATAATAATTCCCTAAAAAGTAAATTATATTAAATTGTAGATTAAGAGACTGAGATTTTTTTTGTGTGTAACTTCACAAACATTGTATAACTAACAAGTAGTAAATTGAGAATATAACCCTAGGTTTGTCTGAATCCCAGGCAATCTACTTCTATGAGTTCAGAGAAGCATGGCTAAAATAGAGGGTAAATTAAACACTGGGTATATAGAGGGTATATAGCCAAGAATATACTCCCTATGACTTTGCAGCATTATTAGAACTTCATTTTTGCCCTTTCCATGTTAGGAAATTTCTCTTTTTCTGTGTGGCTTATATGTTTAGTGGCAGTATTGTAGCTAAATTAATTAAGGTCATCACTGTTTTTTCATTGCATGTTCTGTGCTCTTCCAATTCGTCTATTTAGCCCCAATCCCATCTCTGTTCCTCTACTGGCTGTTTACTTTCACATAATTTATTTTTGCTCTAATTGTTATTGTGGGTTGGTTCTCTTAATACAGAAATCCCATCTCTTGGTATATTAATTATACTTATTTAAAAAACATTTATAGTTGTTTAAATTCTCATTTATGAATATTACAAACTAGTAAGGGTTAAGAGGAGGAGATAGACTTTTCCTCTCATAATTTCTTCAGGTGACATTTGGGTTTTAAATTTAAACCAACCACATTATATCACCTATAAACTTGCTGATTAGAGGAAATAATAAAAAGAAAAAAAGCAGTTCAGAATTCTATCTGAGGTGGTGGCAGTAGCAGATTGTATCAGAGGCAGACACACTAGCAGTACTATACAGGAACAGCAGTGTTTCAATACAGGGTGGCCTAGGAACTCTAATGTTGGCAGTGGTGAGTTCCAAAATCTCATACACACACTGGTGGTTATTCTGGCAGCAGTGATGGTATCCAGTGTCATTAGTGACAACCATGCCAATGGTAGAGTCAGTGACATTTTCATCAGATTTATCAGATGATATGATTTCCACTGAAGTTTTAGTTATTTGGCTTGCATTGCTTTTGGTCCATTTTCAAACTTATTTTTTCAGCGTTTGTATTTATTCTGTGAGATTTCTGGTACTCTTTAGTTTCCAAGGTAACTCAAGCAGAACTCTATGGCTAGAACAGATGGGAGCAGAATTTAAAAATAAAATCTCACCCACTAAAATTTCCAAAAGAAACAGAGAAAAAAGGTTTCAGGTGTACCCTGGCCATGCTTTAATTGAGTAACCCTGTATTGATTATTAAAAGATTAAATATTAAATCTTTTCAAAAGTGTTACCTGCCCAAATCAGGAGCTCTGGTACTCATTCAACATTTACAAATCTGTGTTTGTAGACTTGAAATGGAAAAAATTTGGTGGAATGTATCTTTGAGCAAAAATGAAATACAAGATGCACAGTCAAGTTACAAGAGGAATTTAATAAATGTTAATTGTAAAGATTATAAGGGAAAAAATTAAAACTTTAAACTACTTAAGGCATTTAATGTTGGGAAATTATGATAGTTGTTTTAAATATCAAAAAGACAATTTTAAAACACTGTCTTCATTTTTCTGCATGTATTTGTCCAATTTTCCCAGCAGCACTTATTGGATAAGCTATCTTTAGTTAATGGTATGTGTTTTCTTCTGTCAAATATTAATTGACTATAAAAATCCTTGATGGAATTTTTACTTTGTTCCATTGATCTGTGTGTCTGGTTATTTTTTAAAACATTTATTTATTTATTTTTAGAGAGAGGAGAAGAGAAGGAAAAAGAGAGGGAGAGAAACATCAATGTGTGGTTGCCTCTTGTACACTCCCTACTGGGGACCTGGCTCACATCCCAGGTATGTGCTCTGATTGGGAATTGACCTGGCAACCCTTTGGTTCACAGCCCACACTCAATCCACTGAGCTACACCAGCCAGGGCTAGGCATCTGTTTTTATGCCAGTACTATGCTGTTTTGATTACTATGACCTTACAGTATAGTTTCATATTAGGTAGTGTGATTCCTCCAACATAGTTCTTCTTTCCCAAAGTTGCTATTGCTCTGTGGGGCCTTTTGTGGTTCCATATAAATTTTTGAAATATTTGTTCCAGTTCTGAGAAATACATCATTGGAATTTTGATAGGAATTGCATTGATTCTGTAGATTGCTTTAAGTAGCATGGACATTTTAATGATGTTAATTCTTTGTATCCATGGTCACAGTATGTTCTTCTACTT
>PVKM010045880.1:0-11843 GCA_004027735.1 Carollia perspicillata
TACCCTAGGCCCATATATAGTTATCCTAGCATCATATCTGTTAAGAAAATACGAACGAAGATCCAGAGGCAAAGAAGGAGGTTTCATGGACAATTCAAATCTATGTGTAGAGAAGAAAATGACTTGGCACATGGTGAATGTGTAGAGATGTCGGGTTGGGAAATACTAATGAGGGGAGATCCCACTGACCCTAATGAAGAGTGACATCAGGAAGGAACAACACAATATTAATTAGGTATTCATTGCATTTTGAAATCCTGAGGGACAGCAACATTCGACAAAACAAGGACCGAATAACTGGTGGTTTTAAGAACATCTCAGCACCGAACCATTGTAGAACATTTGAGACGATACAGTAGGAGCAAAAATAGATTTACAGCTGTTCATATGGACAATGGTACAATAATTAATAAATACTAATATAAGGATAAACTCTGTGTTTCCCTTACTTACCATCGTAAACCTACTTTTGCTCCACTCTGTATAAAACAGAAGTGCAGTGACAAACAGGTTTAATTTTCTTTAATTGCAGAGTTATTTTTAGTCCATAGGATTTGGAAAGCAATGTCAGTTTTACATTTGTCTCTTTCGTTATAAGCTGCTGGTAGATAACAAGATTTTTCAGCAGCAGCATCTTTGAATAAAACAACAAATGCATTTTATGGTTCATTAACCATGCTAATACATACACATTTTGCCAGTCGATTTGAATAACAGATTACATCTCACTGTGCGTTTTCAGCAGGGTTTACTGATTTAAGTTACCTTTAAATAATCTGGTCAGGAAATAGAAGCAAGTTTTGATTACAGTATTCAACCCCAGAACAAATGTATCGCTTTAGTCGTCACACGTTTTTTTATGCAGCAGATTTTGCTTAGAATTTTTCTCGGGTGTTTTCCTTCTCACAGGAGACCTTTTTTCTTAATTTCTACAGTTCCATATTTATCAAGATGATTTATGTCAATGGTATGATAATTACCTACAAATAAAGCACATTACAAATCTGCGGAGTAATTTCTCCTTATAATCCAAATTATTACTTCGAACACTTTCAATTTTTCCTTAAATACCACTGATTGCCTACTCAATTTTTTGTTTTAAATTGCTCTATTTTCATTTAGATCTAGCAACTAATAAACAAAAAAGAATAAATAGATACAGCAATCAAGACTTCAGATAGTTGCCCTAACTGGGGTAGCTAAGACAGTTGGTGTCCTCCTACAAACCCAAACAAAGGTCGTGGGTTCAATTCCTAGGCAAGGTACATGCCCGGGTTGCTAGGCCAGGTCCCTGTTTGGGGACTTGAGAGAAACAACCGATCAATGTTTCTCTCCCTCTTTTTCTCCCTCTCTTCCCCTCTCTCTGAAGAAATGCATAAGTTTAAAACTACATCTTTAAAACTAAAAAAAGTAAAAAGAATTCAGAAAGTCAAATAAACCAGACCATTAGCCAAAGGAAAACTTCCTCCAAGCACCCCTTAAAGTAACCTTTAGGAAACGGCTAACAAATAGGTATGAACAACTTCCTTACTTTTTACCCATCTACATTCATCTACAGGCAGTTTTCTGATTTCAATTTTGGTCTAGCAGTAGGCAGGAAGTGGAAGACGACCATATTCTAGAAAGAAGGCAATCTATCCAGAGGAAAGTAGAGTAACAGCAGAATTATCTTGATGAAGAGAAAACACACAATTCCACTTTCTTCTATCTACTTGCACAGAGGGCTTATCTCATTATTTCTTTGAACTTCCTAGCAGTTTCCAGTTCCTTCCTCGACTGGCACTGGCTTCATTCCCAGGCAGTGTGGCAGCAGTGCCAACAAGGGCACTGAGACGGCAGTGACTGCAGTGCCCTGGCCCCCCACACTATCCCCTTCTCCAGGTGCATCTCTGTGGACTTTTACTGTGTAGTTGAATGAACAACACAGTGATTGTTGTTCAGTGGACTGGTCAACAATAAAGTGAATCCGAGAACAAACAGCATAATTCTACAATGTGATTTAAGCAGGACAGTGTAGCTACCAGTAAACCACTACAGCAAGAAGGTCCCTTCTGTATTTGGAACAGATTTTCTCTTTCCAGTGGCAAATGTTTGAGTAGGAATGCATATAAAATGGTGAAGAAATAGCCAAAACCATTGAATTTACCCTGGAAACCACCCTGGATAAAGGTGTCAACTATTTCACCTTTATCCTCCACCATACTCCCATTCTTCATGAACCCCATGGAATTCAGGGCGTGTGTTCCTAGAGAGACTTCCTTAGCTCACTTCCCCTCTGCGCACTCCCACCCATGCTCTGCTCTTCCCATAGTCTGAAATGTTGCCCCGCCCCCCTCCAACTGTTCAGATCCTTCTGGGTCTTTAATGCCCAGTGAACATTTACTCTTTCAACTGGATGACTTACCGTCATGTCTTGTACGTAATGATATGAAACCCCACACAATCACAGTCCCTCTAGTCTACAGGAAGTATTTACCATACTGTCAAATTAATAAGCTTAGTGTTCCTTAGAAGCTCTATGTATAATTATTTACTGCCTCTTCTATCATGTCTTTCAATTATGAATATTTTGTTCTTTCCCTAAATTTTACAGTTGTAATAAAAATGGTAACTAATATTTATGGTGTGCTTATTATACACCAGGTGCTGCGCTAAGTTCTTAGAACACATTACAACAGTCACAGCCACGTGAGCCTACATGTCCACTTAGAAGTTAGGATGAGACACCTGGAAGGACTGAATTAATTTCCAAATTTTCAACTCTGGGACGCAGAACTAACACTCTCTAACTTCAAATCCGTGTTGTCAACCACCTCTTTATATACAGACCAGGAGAAGTAACACCTGTATGAGTACAGTTGGTAGGGTAATAATATGGGTGTAATAATTTATAGTTTTAATTTGAACATTTCACCTAGAATATCATACGATGTGCTTGAGTGTGATATTGTTATGTTACCGAATTACACGCTTAGGATTTTGTAATTAAAAAGGGCTATTATTTGTGCTGGACCCTATATGTCAAATATAGCATTAGTTAGAAACATGATAATACATACAAAATAACTTTCCCATGATCATTTTTTGAATGTAATTGCACCTTCTAAGATAAATTATCTATTAACAAATACTGTCTCATCAATAAAGCCGAGTTTTGATAACGCAGAAAGAGAAAAAATAAAAAATTATAAAAACGTAAACAGATGTTGGCCACCCTCTAACAACTCTGAGACAAACAGAAATACCTAAAAACTTCTGGAGAAAACATCCCGCAGCAAAAGTACTAAACATCTCCTTCATCCTCGCTTCCTTTGCTTTGTTGTTTTTATGATCCTATGTTCTGTGTTCTTCACATTTACTGTACATTTTGGTGATTCACAAATAGAATCGATGCTGGATAAAAACAACTTCATAAAAGGAACCTCCAAAATTCACTAGAAAGTATTTTTTAAGTTCATTGAAACACCGTGTGCACAACAGATGACAATTCGACACCACCAATAACGTTCTTATTCTGCCGCGTGCCAATCACGACAAAAGTGAAATGCCAGGGCAAGCTTCATGGAAAGAGGGGGGGTGGAAGGGAGAGCAGGAGGGAGGGGAACTGTTCTAATCCTGTTCTATTTTGTGAAACCTTTTGTCACAGCCACATAAAACGTAACATAATTCTTTCTCTCTAGAAAGATGAGAATATGGTCACTATGGATGGCGCTGAACCAATGCCTAGGAGGGGAGCATGGAACCCAGCGCTGGAGATGCTCTTACCTCTTGGCGTAAGAGGGCATCCTTCTGGGAGGACATCCATTTTCCCAAAGCATTGGCTTTTCCAGGTTTTACTACAAACACTGGCTTTTGAAATAGACTTCTCAATATTTATATTCCTTTTAAATGTTTTGATGTGTACAAGAGTAGCTTTAAATAATCATGTCTTATAAATGAGATTTCATTACAACCATTTTAATTTTTCTTTCCTCTGAAAAATTTCTTTGTAGAGTGATTATATTAGCTAAATGCATCTTAACAATTCTAGCAAGGGTATATTATAATAAAGAAGATAAATGTCTTGTAAACATTAATAAGAAAGCATAAAATATTTAACCTCCAAAATTAATTACGAGTATTTTATGAAGTTTGAAAAAATGAAGTAAAGTTAATATTATTTTTAAAATATATTTCTATATCATGAAACATATATCTTTTCCTCTGTAAATCTCAAGAAAATGGTCATGGACTTTTGCCAAACATGATTATTTCTATATGAATGTCTTTAATTTAAGCAATCTATCTTATGTGCATAAACAGTAGGCTATTAAGCAGAATATTAACTGTTGTTTTAGCAAAAGATGTTCATACTTCTTTTTGCTTTACAAAACTGTATATTATAAAACTTGATAAATATACCTTGTTTTGAGTAGTCTTTAATAATGTCTCTAATTTAATATCTGAGGAAATAATATTTCAACATAAACTCATATCTTGGCAAATTCTATTTACTTCTTGCTGTCCACAATTTACCAGACAATACATATGATGGCGTGAATATAACTTTTGGGATTTAATGTTGAAATGTAAACTTTTATTTATGTAATGTATGAGTCTTACCAGTGTACAGTTTTCAAGAGATTACTAAAATCTTATGACAGTATAATTAAAATGAGAACAAGGAAATAACTATTAGCATTTGCTACTTATTCTGAGCCATAGAACTTACCCAAATTGTGATTAGCCATCAGTAAAAACACTTTAGGTGTTCCTTTTTAAGGAAAAGTTAATTTAGTACGAACCACACTGCCTCTCTCCAGGAAGCACAGTGGTCAGTACGACTCTACATCATGCTGTTCAGCCAATGAAAGCGTCTGTTGTATATGATTACAAGGAATGAGGCTCTGCTTGTTCATCATGGGTCCAGGAACGCTTCAGGACTCTACTGCACAGGCTTGGCAGGCGTGAATATCTGGGGAAAGCTTAACAGAAACATTCAAGTAAAAGGAGATGCAGAACCAAGTCTTTTCTGATGATTCAAAGACCTCTGCACCTGTTGAGAGTTTACAGGGAGAAATATTTATTCGTTGGGATTCACGAGGGCTGGCTTGGACCAGCGCTAGAGCGATAATAAAGTCGTATGTCACCCAACACTTAAGCCTGGTTTACTACTATAATCTGGGAGAAAATTAGCAGACATAGTTAAAGTTTTTATGTCTTTTAAAAGTCGCACATTTCAAAGTCTTTATGACTTATTTACAAGCCCCATGTCGTGGCATCCAGCCATAAGGGAAAGAAAAAAAAATTCAGGCAATGTTTTACTCAGTGTTTGAAAGCACTGCAAACATAAAGCCCTAATGGCTTCACCAAAGTGTGGGATATTTCTCTTCATCCTTGGTTGAAAAATGAAATAAGCTACAGGCAGCAGAGATAATCAGCAAGAAAATATCAGGGAATTTAAATTTACTTAAATTTATTATGCCACTCAAATTTCCCAGCTCTGTTTAGCAATACATAAAACGACAATTTGCCGCGGTTACTGAAATGTGCATGTTTACACTCCGTCGTCAAAACTGGTGCATTGAGGCTAAATTTTAAATACGGTTTCAAAATCCTTCACCTTTTCAGTAAGAGTCCATGACTCCTGGAACTTCAATGCTCTCCTAGGACCCATTCCGGTAACTGGTGGAGGGGCCGATGGAGTATAAAGGAGGTTGCGAGAGCTGCTGCTCTCAGTAGGACACTCACAATAGGACGGTGCTGAGCCCTCTTACGCGTGGCTTGCTGATGTCCTTAGGTGAATTCTTATAACTCTTTAAAACTATCACAGACTGAAGTAGTTTTTGACTTTTTTTTCTTTTCTCCACACAAGTACTTCTTTGTTCAAAATAAAGAACAAAGCATTCCGCTCTCTGAGAGACGTTGCAAAGAGTCCGATATGAAGTATGCATTTTCTGAGGGGTAATTCTAGGCATAGCATCGGGAACGCCCTCAAAGTAGATACACATTTCTATCTCCAAGTTCCCGTGATTTGCCGCTTCTGACCCATGACTCTGCCTGGTGCCTGTGATTTGAATGTATTCCCCCTCATCCTATTGCCAAGCACACCGAACTTCTAATATAACTACTCTGCTTCCTTTTGTGGGGGGGGGATTGTTTTTATTATTGAATATTTTAAACATGAAAAACAGGATGTAGCACATATCTGAAGTGTAAAGAATAATTCCATAAAAGCCTATGGACCGACTCCCCAGATTCAGCAGTTACATACTTAAAATAACCTTGAAGCCTCTTTGTGTCCCTCCCTAACAATATTATTTCCCCCCATAAAAGAATTAATATGACTTAAATATAGTGTTACACATTCTCATGTTTTTCACTGTTGCGTTACTAGATATATATTTTAGCTTTGTAGGTTTATACATTTCATATAAGTGATAACATGCCATATATTCTTCTAACATATAATGTTTTGTGACGTAGCTATGCTGACTAGTAAAGGGCTAATACCTTATTTTTTACCATCATATATTACTCTTTTAGGTGATTATAAGACAGGGTATTTACTCCTTTTCCTAGTGATAGTCATTTAGATCATTTCTAGACTTTTTTCTATTAAATACAAAATTGCAATGAACATTCTTGATGATGTCACTTGGCATAAATGGCAAGTTTCTCTAAGGTTTTGTAGAGGCAAAGGGTATATTATTAAAATTCACACTGAGCTTTCAACATTCATGGTCAAAGGTACATAGCCACTAGCAGTATGTAAGTGTCCCGCCTGGTTGACATCCTTGTCACCACGATTACCTTGGCAAGCTCCATAAAGACTCTTGTTAGAATTTGAATTGAAGATCATTGAATATTTAACAAATTTAAGAACAGATATTTTTACAATAGTGGGTCTTCTTATTCCTGGGTATGACTTGTCCGTATTTAATCTAATTTAATTTCTATAAGCAAGCTTGGAGGTAAACGTCTATCAAGATTTTTTAGGCTATTGGCATAGAGAAATACAAATGGTTTTTGTATATTGATTTTAAATGCAGTCACTTGGTGAATTATCTGATGAATTATAATAATTTATTTTCAAAATTCTTTTTGGTATCCTTTATAGGTGATTGATTACTTTATTTGTAACTAATACTGATTTTTTCATAAGTTGAACATCTTATATTTTAAAATTTCTTTTTCTGTCCAACAAATAAAATTTTGAATAGAAACCATGAAAATGGACATTTTTCTAAAGTTTTATCGTTAATTTGATATTAGTCATAACATTTTATTAGACACAATTTAGTATGTTAAGAAGCCATTCATTTCTAGTTTAAAAGTATTAAAATGAAGTGGTATTGAAGTTTTTCAAATGCTTCTTATGCATCTGTTGATATGATATTGTGGTGTTCTTACTTTAACTTTCTATGTGGGAAATTAGGTAAATAAAATTTCTCTAAAATTGAAGTGGCATTCCTTTCTTTCAAAACTCTATTCAAGCTGCTTATGAGTCAGTTTTGGAAGAGATATTTTTCTTGAGATTGATATTTTTTCCCAAGTTTAAATCAAAATAGTGGTTTGAAGTTTTATATTTTTTTCACAATATAAAATATTAACCAAATAGTCTTTGAAGTTTTATATTTTCTTCACAATCTCTCCTCTGTAGTTTATTATTATTAGTATCTTTGTTCTTATTTCATCATAACCTTTTATGAAAATTGTAAAAGACTGACCTTTTATCTATTTATTTAATTGACATAGAACTAAACAGAGCCAGGTTTATTAATGATTCAACATATACTTATATACTGAATCATTAATAAACTTTGAAACTGCAGTATAAATAATTTTTTTTTAAGATTTTACTTATTTATAGGGGAAAGGGAAGGAGAGGGGGAGAGAAACATCAATGTGTGGTTGCGTCTCATGCGTCCCCTGCTGGGAACTGGCCTGCAACCCAGGCATGTGCCCTGACTGGGAATCGAACCGTGATCCTTTGGTTCACAGGCCCGTGCTCAATCCACTGAGCTACACCAGCCAGGGCTAAATAATTTTAATTATAAAATTTTATTCAAAATTATATAGACTGTCCAGCATATAATAAATTTTATCATGTGGATTTTTCTCAAGATGGTTAGGATACTTCCCCAAAAAGAGAAAAGAGAAAAGTACTTTTATGTAAAGTATATTCTTAAAGTTAAGTGAGAAAATATTTTTTAAACAATCATTTCTAGATTTCCTTCCATTTTAGAATGACGTCCAGGCTGAGTTAGTGAAGTTAGGGGCAGCCTGCATTAATGAGCATCGGCTACCCACACCCCTCACCTTAGCCGAGAACTCTGCATTCAGACACTAAATAATGGAGAAGGATTTATTCACTGAGGGTAGCGAACAAATAGAAATATTTACAAGATTTGCCCATCATCACACCTTTGGTGTCAAGGTAGTTTATACTGACTAATCAAATTTTTCCAGTTACTTCCACTCTCTGTGCTAGTTTTGTGTTTATAAAGTGGGGGGAGGGGGGATCAATAGAACCGACTTTTAGTGTTTGAGGGTATTCGTTCAGTGATCGTGTGTACGTCTTAAAGAACAACTTCCTACATAACATAAATGCAGAGTAAGCATTGGCCATTGTTACCAATGTTGTTGGCAGAGATACGGGCCACTGAAGATCCAATACGGACCTTTCCGAATCACAGCAAATCTGTACTGACCGTTTCAAAAATTCTTATTGATGCACAGTGAGAAGAGAAAGTCTGCGGTTTCAGGGCAGCATTCATACAGATGGAGGTGGAGACAGCTAACGAAGACACGGCCTAGCTGTAGCCAGATGGCACACCTTAGTAGTCACCCCTTCTCCCCTCCTACATATACATGTTGCTACTCTCTAATCCATGAAACAATTTAAGCTAATTTTGATACTATCTAAACATTCATCACACAAACTTGTCTGCTTCAGGGAAGAAAATTTTAATATTACCCTAAAAGAAAATCCCAGCTTCAAGTACCTAGAACAGTTCCTGGCGTTTATCGAATGAATAAAGGAGTAAATGGAAGTCAGACTACATGGAAACCACCTATTAAACAGTTTCACCAAACACAGAAAGTTTGCAGAGGGAGCTCCACACTGTCAAATAATGTAAAAAAATGGTAGAACTATATTGGTTCTGATATTAATAGGAATTCCTACTTCTTAATTTATAACCCTCATGTCTTTTCTCTCCCTGCCTTATTGCACTAAATATCTCTGCTAAATGTTAGATGGAAATGGTAGAGTAGGCATCTTTTTCTAATCCTAGGGAGAAGACTTCAGTGTTTCGGTGTTAGGTGTGATAGTAACTGAAGCTTTTTTTTTTTTTGGATTCCCTTTGTTAGGTTAAGGAATTGTTAATTTTACGAGATTTTTGAGATTTTTAAAAATCATGATTGTTTAATACTTTCAAGTGCTTTTTCTTCGTCTATCGAGATGACTATCTAGTTTTTCTTCTTTATTTTATCAAAATGATAAAAGTCTCTGATTAACATTTGAATATTAAACTAATTTGCATTTGGGAGATAAATCACATAGCCATGGGTGGCATTATTTTTATATATTGTTGAATTCAACTTGCTGCTTTATTAATAAATTTTGTTTCTTTTTATAAAAAATTTCATTTATTTTTAGAGAGCAAGGAAAGGGGGAAAGGAGAGGGAGAAAAACATTGATGTGAGAGAGGTAACCAAACATCGATTGGTTACCTTTTATATGCTCTTAGACTGGGGATTGAACCTGCAACCCAGGCATGTGCCCTGACCAGGAATTGAACCCACAACTTTTTGCTTTGTGGGATGATGTCTACAGAACTGAGTCTCACTCATCAGGGTTGTTTCTGCTTTTATGAGGGATATTAGTATGTGTTTACTTTCCTTATAATGTTTTCTGATTTTGGTATCAGAATAATATTGGTAATAAGTTACTAAGTGTTTTCTCTTTATTTTCTGAAAAAGTCTCCATAGAATCAGTATTATTTCTTCCTTAAATGCTTGGTGTCACTAGGAAAGCAGCTTCAGCCTGAAGCTTTCTCTGTGGGACCGTTTTCAATTAAAATTCAAGTTCTTTAATATAATTTAGGTTTTTTATTTCTTTGCCAGTTTTAGTAGTTCGTGTCTTTCAAGGAATTTGTCTATTTTATCTAATTTGTAGAACAATGGACCCTTATTACACATCTTACCCCTGAAATAAACACCGACTTCAAATTCTATGTCTTACCAGGTTGACATGCATTGTGATCTCCCAATGACAGACTTATGTCTCCCTAATATGTGCCTTCATGTAACATCACCATGCTTTGGGGTACTCCGTAGCTCTCTTCTTTATTTATCTTATTCCTAGGCATCTTTCCTAGTGATAGTCATTTAGATCATTTCTAGATTTTTTTTTGCTATTAAATACAAAATTGCAATAGACATATATTATTAGTCTCAATTTTTACCTTCTTGTTAAAGATTCTCTGGCGCCACCCATTTCCAGAATTCCCAGTAATGGTGTCACTACCCCCTCAATTAATAGCATTTCTTCATTCAATTATTAATTTAAAATTATTTAGTATTATATGCCAAGCACTATGCTCAATGTTGAGGGTGCAGTAAGACATCAAATAGATTAGGTCCATTTCTTCATTTAACTTTAGCGACCAACTGATAAACTAGACTATAAGCAAATGAACAACAGACTTGCTGCAGAGGAGAAATTTGTACTGAGAATTTGAAGTAATATCAGATCTGAAAACACCAAGTTGGATGAATATATAAGTGCAGAGACAGTTTGCACAAAGCATGGATTTGTGCATACTGTCCCTGCCCTTAAACATGGGAGAAGAAAACTGTGGAGAAGATTTAAAAATGAAGTTGGGCCCTGGCTGGTGTAGCTCAGTGGATTGAGTGCAGGCTGTGAACCAAAGGGTTTCTGGTTCGATTCCCAGTCAGGGCACATGCCTGGGTTGTGGGCCAGGTCCCCAGTGGGGGCCATGTGAGAGGTAACCACACATTGATGTTTCTCTCCCTCTCTTTCTCCTTCCCTTCCCCTTTCTCTAAAAATAAAGAAATAAAATATTTTTAAAAAATGAAGTTGAAAAGTTCAGCAGGACACTGCCTGAGTAAGTTATTAATATTATTTGCTGACGGGACTTTGGTTTATCTATTTGAGGAATTGGGAAATGATATATTAGATAAGCTATATAAAATTTTTAATATGCTACATATATCACAAAGCAAGAATGTGACATTAATAATGACAACAGAAAAACATAAAAAGAAGTACAATTTTAGGTGGACACCTATTTCAGACTAATTTACAAATAGTCAGGTTACCTAAAGTATCCCCACATCATGATAAAAGAGAATTATTCCAAGAAAACGTTTTTTTTATAACCTCTTTCAGATGATTTTATTTCTATCCTATATAACTACCATGTTGGGAACTGCTCTGCCTGGTTTCAGGAGCAGTAAACCCCCCGTGGCTAAGGCTGAGTGAGCACCTTCGGACTGTGAGCCACTAAGGAGACAAAGCTTATCTCCCTGGGAGGAGCGATGCTTCTGCTTCGTCCATCTCTGGCCCCGAATGCTTGGTCAGTTAGTCAGTGATGTGTAAGACCCCTCAGAGAAGGGGGGCAACCTAAGCCAGACATGATCACTTGGGAGGCCCTCAAGGAAGGACTTGGGGGGCTGCAGCAAAGAGGGGGTGATGGACCCTCACTCCATGGCTATTCTGACATAGCCTGAGTCATCATTCTGTCTGCAAGGAGTCTCCTAATCTCTTGGCTGCCTTACTTCCCCTGCCTGACTTAAGCCTGAGACAATGCTGGTGGTGGGTACCACCCTGTGCT
>PVKM010045881.1:0-11857 GCA_004027735.1 Carollia perspicillata
AAATACCTGAGGGATTTCATTAGTTGTTTTAGCTGTCGTGATGGGCTTAGCATCCTCTCAGGGCGGTTAAACGTCTGTGACTTGGCATTACATGTCGTCTGAGGGGGTTTCTTCTTGTCTTTATGTAAATCCGACTCTGGTTACTCCAACCTCTGTTTCTCGGGTTTTGTTTTTGTAGGCTATTTTTGGATGGAGGCGGTTACTGTTATTTTTGTTCAAGAGCCTTTCTACTCCTAAATCAGTCTCCTCGAGCCCAGTTTTACACTCGCTTGTCTGAGAGGAGGCACGTGTCAGGATGTGGGTTTCTCACACTGGTCCCTCTGGGTGAGGACAGATGCTCACCCACAGCGCTCTGGCTCCCAGCTTGCTTTTGGTTCTGCTATGACATGACATCTCTTGTATTTGTGGTGACCAGAGTTAGGATGAGTCTGAACCTACTGAAAGCGGGGCTCGTTTACACCAAATGACCTCTGTAGTCACACGGCTTCTCCAGTTAGCGACGGCACCCTGAAATAGTGCTTTTCAGAAATGACTGAACCTGAAAGTTTCTAGCCAACTGACGCACTGAGGCAGAGGCATCACTGGCACCGAAGGCAGAGGTTTTTATGATAAAGCCTGTGGCTTCCACAAACTTTTGTTTCATCTCACGCTGTGAAATGTGTTTGTTTGTTTGTTTTTGGCTCCATATGATGTCATCTAGTTGTACATGTTGCAGCGAAAAGCTGCACCGAACATCTTCAGTGTCCCAGGGATGTTAGCGTCCCAAGTCTGCAATCTGGGTAGTTGGGGCGATGGGGAAGTGCCAGGGGTTTGGGAAATGACCCCGTTCCTCAAGAGTTCACAGCCAGCCTTTGATTCCTCCTTCTGTGATGGAAACAAGGATTTGTGGAGGGGCGCTGGGGGTGGGGCAGGCTGTGCTAGGAGACATGGACGCAAGGCCAGCTGACTCCCTGGCCTGAAGATCTTTAGCTATACATGTTTCATTGCCCTTCACCCCCATGCTTGGCTGCAGAGAGACACCAATTTTTCTCCTTTGTTCTTCACTTACAAAACTGATTACAAGCATCTCACTGATGCTTACTTCAAGAAGAAGCAGCTGCGCAAGCCCAGACACCAGGAGGGCGAGAATCTTCGACACCGAGAAAGAGAAATACGAGATTGCAGAGGAACATGAGGTCGATCCGAAAGTGTGACTCGCAAATTCTGTCCCAAACCAAAGCTGCTCCTCGGCTCCAGGGCTACCTCCACTCTGCGTTTGCTCTGACCAATGGGCTTTATCCTCGCAAAAGGAAGTTCTAAATTTCTTTTGAAAAAACTAATAACTGATCTGTTAAAAACAAAACGAACAAACAATAAACCAAACCAAAACTAATTACAAAATAATACTTAAAACAGGATTATCTACTGATAACCCCGAGGTTAATCGGCTTGAGACACATATGGTCCATTTTGGAAAACAGGCTGTAATCATTTGGACCGAGATTTCTAGACCTTCTTCTGAGAATAGTTAGGGAGCTGAGACAGAAGCCCGTGTGTCTGTGGTGCCTGTCGAGGTGAGTGTGCTGGGGAGGCCACCGAGGGACATGGATCTCTGCTCTTCTTTGTGTTGGTGGCTGGGAAAACAGCTCTGATGCTGTAGAGCTGTTGCACGCCTCCCTGAAGGAAAAGATATGCTTTGTCTAAAAATTTCCACTGCATCAAGGAGCAAATATGCATCATAGCAATTTGCTATTTTCTGCTCCAGGGACTGAAATGCAGACACAGCTTGAGTTTCTTTAGCTGCTTCCACTTCAGTGTCCTTGCCATGGAAATACATATATTATTTCTCCCCCCCAGGATTCCAGGATGAGGGGAGCTGACTTTTAAGTTTAGTGTATTATTGCATGTCATGGACTTCTAGAACAGGACCATTAAGGTTTCCGAGCCTTGACACTGTCAACATTTTGGTCTGGATAATTCTCTGTGGTGGCGGCTGTCCTGCGGATTGTAAGATTTTCAGCAGCATCCCTGGCCTCTGCTCCGTAGATGCTGCCCACGAGCATCTGTCCCCAGGCCTCAGCTGTGACGAACAACTAAAGATGTCTCCCGACATTGCCAGATATTCCCTGGGGACAACATCGCCCCCCAGGTGGAAGGCACTGCCCCAGAGATAATGGCCGTTATTAGAACTGTAAGCACATTCTGTATTCTGAAACCATCTCTACGTAAAGAACGACATAAGCGAGTTTCTGGCAATTTGGGCAAAAACTGAGCCTTTGTGTTACAAAACGTTGGGCTCTTTTAGGGGACCCTCGACAGCACAGAATGACAATGCTGAAATGTAATCAAAAAGCTCATTCAGGGCTTCTGGGTAGAGTTCCAAATCCTCCAGATTATATCACACTGGGTCTTTTCCAGTTGACAAATTGGATGTTTTGGAAAGCATGGCATTTGAATTTATAATAATATCTAGGGTTGCCGGGTAGGATGAAAAAAATTTAAAAAATTAATTTTCTTTTTATAAGTGCCCTTAATTGAATTTTAGAAAGTCTGTTTGGGGAAGAGGAAGTTAAACGTTGGACAAAATATGGTGAGATGTACAGATGCTTCTATGTGGTTGAAGTAAAAACAGATTCCAGCTGCTCCGAGGGTCTGAGGAAAACAAGCTGCAATGAACTCGTGTGATGAGGGTTCATTTCATGTGTCAGCTTGGCGAGGCCACGGTGTCCGGACAGTGGTCCAGTATTATTCTAAGTGTTTCTCTGAGGTGTTTTTGGTTGACATTTATATCTAAATTAACAGACTTTGAGTGAAATACAATGCCCTGTATAATGTGGGTGGACCCCAACAAATCAGTTGATGGCCTTTAATAGAACTAAGACTGACCTCTCCCTGCCCCAGCTCCTGAGTAAAAAGAAAATTCTGCCAGCAGATGCCTTTGGACTTGAACTGCAACACTGGCTCTTCTCTGGGTCTCCAGACTGCTGGCCCATCCTGTAGATTTTGGTCTTGCCTGCTGGCTTCCAAAATCATGGGAGCTAATGCCTTAGAACTAATTACCTACCTGCCTACCTTCCTACTTACCTACTATTCACATCCTACCAGTTGTTTCTTCAGAGGACTCGGGCTCATACCAGTGTGGAGGAAATTCCAAGTACTCAAAGTCTCCTGGTTAACTGTCACCACCCACACCCCTTCTGTCTTTCAGGAGCACATGGCTGTAGCAGCCTCCTGGGAGGGCCATGCAATGCCTTTGTTGTTGCTGTTGTTTTCATACTGCAAAGGCCAGCAGGATGCCAGGTCTTGGGGAAAAAGGTTCACTCTGGGTTTGCAGGAAGCAGCACGTAAGCAGCACGGCAGCTGTGAAGTTAGAAAACGCTGCAGAACCGCAGAAGCGCACCCCGGGCTGCTGAGGCAGGCGGCAGATGTTTCGAAAATAATTTATCAATTAAAAACCTGCTGGGGCTAGCACTGTCTCTCCCGGCCCCGCCCTCTCTCAAGGTGCCTAGGTGTGGCGTTTCTACAGCTGGCTGGTTCTTGTTCAAGCTGGGGGCGTGTCACACCCTGAAGTTTTGCTCCCCGATGCACACACGGGCTCACATGCGTCCACACCTAGCTTGTGAAAGAACCTGGACCGGGGACGGGCAGCAGTTTTGTTCTGCTTCAGGCGTGTGCTTGTGTGCATGTGAGCCAGCACTCCAGGTTGGAACTCACCCCAGGTCCTCGCTGGGTGAGAAAATGGGGTACTGGGTGAGAAAACACCAGGAGTCCCCCGCCCTGCCCCGCCCCAGTGCAAAATCTGTGACCTGATTCTGGATCTGGAGGCTGAATAGTCGTGATTATTTTTGTAACCTATTCATACGGGTTACAGGAGACCTTTGGAGAAACGCAGATGTCTTGTTTGTCAAAAGCTGCTCACAGCCACCCCTGGGATTCCTGCTCATAATTCCTTCCTAAGCTTGTTCCCAGAGGACAGCGAGCGCCGGGCCAGCTGCTAGGCCCAAGTAAGACGTTTTAATCAACTGCCTTAAGCTTTTCCATTTTAGGATATTTGAAAGTGGGTGATTGGACTTGAAGTGCCACATGTCCAACTTCGACTTTGTGTCTGGGAAACAATTTGTGAAAATTCTCATCACACATGAATGTTCTTATTTCTATAGAAACCATCTAACAACTCCTCCAGTAAAATGTAAAAGAGAAATCCCTGAAACATAAGGAAAATCAAACCATGAGAAGAAATGCAGGGGCTTTATTATAATCAGTATTGTTCTTGAAGTTAACAATTGATAAATTCATTCAGGAAAACATTTTGCTTTCAAAGATCCGGAGCCCCAGATGCATGCCACACGCAGCTAAAAGGACATGAAATACGCACCCTGGGAACTAGCACAGCACTCCTGGCTGCAAACCCAGGAAGTGTCAGGGATGCGTCTGAATTTCTGTAGCGACGGGTGCAATGGTCTAATAGGCCCGACCTAGAGCTGCCTTCTCTCGGCAGCCCTTCTGAGACGCGGCTCTAGGAGGTGGCGGGGGAGGGGGGAGCTCTTTGCTTGGTGCGCCTCACAAGAGTGCTGTCCACTGAATCTGCAGTTCCAAAGCCAGCCTCAGTGTATGCCAGCATCTCAGAGATGAAGAAATGCCAGACGTGATAATTCGATACCTTTAAGGTTAGACTCCAGCTTCTGCAAGTCAATGGGGTAGGAAGCCAAACATTGCTTTTAGAATGCCAAGTGCATTCTCAAGGTGGGGAGGAGTGTGTGACTAGGTCTGCACACTTTTACCAGCTGGCAGCCGTGGATTTGATAATGGTATCAGAGAGGCTGGTGTGCAAGCTGCTCGCCGGACGCTGCTGGCCTGCAGCAAATGCCACTGTGGGTGGGTGGGGCAGTTGGGCTACACCCTCTCCAGAAGCATATGCTCTGGAAGATTTGAACATCTGAGTAAAGGAGCCCTTTGGCTTTTCAGAAAAGCAGGACACTCCACAGCTGTGAGCAAGAGAGCAGTCTAGGGCGGCTCCAGGCAGAAAACGTGTGCAGAAAGCAGGGCCCTCTGACGTGCCCTGGTGAACATGGGCCCAGGCGAACTCGCACTCAGGCCAAAGGAATTCTGGGCAGTTGGACTGATTGACAAACAGGTTTTTCTAGCTCAAATGGAATGCACTGTTGCTCTTTCTCCCTTTAGAGACAAAGGGCAGGTTTTTGTCTGGTTCTCTATGCATTCAATTCCTTTCTATGCACTCTATGTTCTTGCTGTAGTGTTCCAGAATTAGCTGTACGTCTGTTCCCCCACCTGGTCAATGATCACTTCCAGAACTCAAAACAGCTCGAGGCGCACACTGAAAAGCGCAGGTTTGCCCTGCTCCTCTGGCGAAGCCTGTCCCGATGAAGAGGCAGTGCAGGACCCACGCTGAGATCTCACCCTAAGAGCACTTACTACCTTTGGGCAAACTACCTACGTTCTAATTTTTCAGCAAGATGACTTGTGGGATAAATGAGCCATTTCAATGATTCAAGCTTTTCTTTGGTTCTCCTGGGACTGCCTGGCGCTGTCCTGCACAGGGATCCCTTCTCACACAGGGAGTGACATTCGGGATTGCTGTTTTCAGCCTTCCTGGCTTTGTCTTTTGAACCCCACCCCCATAATTAACATCTGTGTTTCTGATACTCTCTTAATGTTAAGACTGAATTGTCCTAGTACTGAAAACCATGAAATGATTGAGCTTTTCTCCTTAATGCTAATGCAATCCTCCCAAATTTGTGCCCTTTTGTTTTTGAGACCGCCTGCAAAAATTTTAGTCAATTGCTGAAACAGAACTAAAGCTAAACTCTGAACAACTTCATTTTGCTCAGGACTTGGCAAGCTCTGCTAATGGCACTGTGGTCCTCAGACACCAACCAGGACTCCCTGGAAACAAGGTCTGGGGTCTGTTTCTCGTGTTTGGTGCAGAAATGTAAGGCAAAGGAAGGGCGCTTTGCTTTGCCTTAGATTTCCCTGCGGAGCCGTGTTTTGACGGTGCAGTTCTCTTTGCTGGGGAAATACCGAATGTCGGGAAAGCAGGCATGGCTCTAGAGGGCACTGGGTCCCCGCCCGTCACTTGCGGGGCTGCTGGATGTTCTGGGTTCTCGGGGACATGTGCTTGTCCATGGAGGCATGGGGCTTCTGGTGAGCCACCTGGGCAGCCGCTGGGGGGAAGTCTTTGTCGCCCTGTAGGAGACAGAGAACAAACACATGGGTTCACCAACACCAGACAGCTGGTTCGTGCAGAAGTGAAGCCCCAACCCTGTGCCCGCCGTGTCCCTGCAGCACAGGTGATGGAATGGGGACCTGTGGCAGGCAGAAGCCTGCCTCCTGGGCTGCAGGGGTCCTGAGACTCTCGGGAGAGCTGAGGGGGCACTGAGGCCCACAGCACCCGGAATGTGAGAATGCTCGCTGTCTCTCACTGGGAACTCTGTTTGGATGTCTTGCTTCTGCTAGAACTGTTCTTGTGATCTTTTGAACTGGGGGCCAGACAGAACTGAATCCAGGGTCTTCCATGCAGATTTGCCACAACAGCTGCAAGTCAAGAAGGAAACACACAGGGCAGGCTGAAAAGTGGGTGGTGGGGCTCCTGGCTCTCGGCGGACCCGCCAGATCCTGGAGAAGGTGCCCAGCTGCTTTCGGGGAGGCATCGCCCTCTCCTGCCCAGCAGTGCCTGTGTGGCCGGGACAGGCGGAGCCACGGCTGCTCTGGCCAAGACAACTGACCATGTTTGACCTTGAATTGGTGTCCGCATTTCATTTTCTCACATGTAGTGGATGTGTCACTCGTCTGCCCCAGGGTCTCTGGATGGCTGTGGTGAGCTGTCCCTGGCAATGGATTTGCTTCACACGCCATACGCTAAGTGCCCAGATGCACTGTGAGCCACAGAACTGTGGATGGGGTTACCGCATCCTCCTCAAAACGGGAGTTAGCTAGCTGGCGGGAGGCCCACAGTTACACATTGCTGGGTCCACCCAAAGAGGGCGCTCTTGAAACATCAAGGGTGTGACTAAAAGCTGTGAGTTCAGTCCCGGGGTTGGAGAACACTTTCTGTAACATGTCAGGTAGTAAATATTTTACGGTTTTTGAGTCGTATTTCCTGCCTCAAGTATTCGGCTCAGCCATGGACAATGCATGTATGATGGGTGCAGCTGGGTGCCACGAGAACTTTATCCATGGACACGGAAACCTGAATTGCATATCATTTTCACGTGCCACTACATAGAATTCTTATTTAGATTTTTTCAACCATTTGAAACTGTAAAATCATTCTGAGCTCACAGGTCTCCCAGCAGCACTTGGCCGGGGGGAGCAGAGACTGAGGGAAAGGAGACAGGTGAGGAGGGGAGAGGCTCCACCTTGTCACTGTTTGCAATTCCTCACTGTGTGTCCCATGGATGGGAGAAGACAAAGCACCACTGGTCTGGACAGAAGAACGGTGTTTAACAAAGACAGACAGAACCCAGAGAGCACACGCCGAGGCCAGGTTTGAGGAAGGTGCTTACCCGGGCGATCACGCCGGAGATGAACACGGTGGGTTTAGGCGGGCTGCAAGATAAGAAGGGAGAAGGCAATTTAGCAGAACAACTCACAACAGGGGACTGGACCGCGGCAGGAGACGGGAAGGTGGAGGAGGCTAGTTTTAGGGGAGGGAAATAAGCAGCGGCTGCGGAGGGAGGCGGAAGCAGGAAGCAAACCTCTTCCTCTGTATTTTTCGTCACAACCACCACCTGGGCTCAGGACACCTTCAGAGTCCTCCTCCAGAGGTGAGCTCAGGCAACGGATTGTAGCAAACAGCACGTAAGCTGCCGGAAAACACTTTCTTTTTATTCCTGTTCTTTGGTTCACCCTCAGTGTGTAACTATAGGCAAGCCCAGTGGTTTTGGTTTCAGCAGATTATAAACATGGTTGCTTGTTGCAGCAGGAGAACCAAGTCACACTGGATGAGCTCAGAGACTCAAAGGAGCTCCCTGTCCTGCAGGCCAAGGGTCCCGTTCCACAGTCCTCACGGAGCCTGTGGCTTCCAGCAGCTTCTAGTGGGTGAGATTCAGAGCCAATGCAAAGCTCCTGGCCCCTATGCGGCCCTGAGTGGTAGAAATGTTAGGTCCTTCTGAAAAGCTAGTGCCATTTTTAATGTCTTTTATCATACAGAGCTCACCCACTGTCACTAAAACTGAGGGGATGGATTATAGGACCAAAGTAATACTCATTTATCGTTGAGAAGCACAAACTAAGACATGTTAGAATCACTTACAATTCTACCGCCTGGAGACAATCACTGTCAACACAGTGGCTATCCTCCCAGTCTTTCTGTGGCTAGACAGACACTCTTGAGTTCTTATTTTCTTGTGCTTTTCTTACAAAAAGAGTCATATTGTTTAGTAATTTCCCTTCTCTACTTAGGATACAGTGAGCAGATGTGCATTTTATCACATGCTCTTCTGTGCATTTTCAAATGGCTGCACGTGTCACAGTTTTAACATATCAGAACACAGTTCCAGGTAGCACGCAGGTACATGCACCTCCAAAATGGCTTGAGCAGGGACAGAGAGACCTGGGAGCCATAGGTGACCCTGCGGTGAGTCCAGTGGGGAGAGCGTGGTGGGGGCAGCTCGAGGAGGTGGACAGATTTGCTCCAGGCTGGTCTTGCTGGGCAGACAGTGGAATCCGTCTGTGAGCGGCCCAGCTTGCCTCCCACCAGCTCTGCTGCTGGGTCCTTTGATGGAAACCCCTTGTCTTAGCTTTGTGTTGCTGCAGGCAAAAGTCCCCTTGTTCAGGAAGTTCACTATTTAAATCCCAAAGAGTTCAGCACAAGCACCCAAAATCCCCCGAGTAATTTCTGTTACTCCAAGAGATCAAGAAACTTCAAGTTTTACTAAGCAGTACCAAAATGTCCCCACATGACCGTGGCTTTACTTAGCTTTTGTTGTGTGGTTCACTGGCCTGGATTTTTTCCCCTTTTATCACAAATGTGAATTGGCCACAGGATCAATAGCCAGGCAGAGATGAGTAAGCTCAGCTCAAGTGTAAGCCTGTCCATAGTATGTTTGGATCTGCGTGAATCCAAACACATCTGCAGTGACTGTTCACTCCACCCCGGGGAGGTCCGCCCAGGATTCACGGCGGAGGGGTCTGTGTGCAAAGCTTGGAAACCATGCTTTGGTTTCTCACTTTTTTTGGAAAGAGATATGGAAATGGCAGCACAAAGTTTCTTAACTGTTGAATTAATTTTCCTTTAAAAATTGAGGAGGAGCCTGAAATGGGGATGGTTTGTTCTGGTAACTAATTTTGCAGCATTGCCTTCCAGGAGGGCCCGGCCACCTGCAGGTACCACGAGTGCAGTGTGTGACTGCTACCACCGTCTCCACTCTTTTTATTGGTTTGTGACCTGAGTCAAGGCTCTGAAGGCAGAAACAGAGACGCTCCCTCCCTGCCAGCAAGAACCTGATGAGAAAGTCACCCATGGAGAGTGGCTCTAGTCAGAAGAGAGAGATACACAACTGAGGAGATTAGCTCCTCTGCCCAGTGAGCCCCTAAGGGCAGCCGAGGAAGCCTGGGTCATTTTACACACACACACACACACACACACACACACACACACACACACACACACATTATATATACATATATACGTGTGTGCATATATACAATCCTTTCTGTCTCACTACACATATATACATCAAATGTATACCTGAAAAGCAGACAGGCAAAAAAAGTTAAAATTACTTCTATATTATTATGTGTATAACACACACATTTATGCACCGAACAGAACTATAAAAAATTGTAAGTGAATCCGCAGATAATGCTCTGAGGAGGTGGCGCGTCTGGCTCCTGGGAGAGGAGGTAGCTCTGTCGCAGGCAGAATGACAGCCTGAAGTGGCCACCCCAGTGGCCTGTTTCCTGCACCTGTTCCCCTCTGTGTGCGTGGAGGGAGGGTCTCCAGACCTCGGAGCCCTGTCATGGGGTCCCACACTTCCACTCGATGGCCTCCCTGGTCTCACAGGGGACCCTTTGCACTACAGCCCTGGGTGTCTGCTACATTCAACACGAGGGTGGGTTCTAGGCCTTGACTTGAGTGTGTTTTGGGAAATGCACGTGTGGATGGTGAGGATAAGAGGTCACAGGGACCCTGCTTGGGCCTGGACATCAGAAAGTGCAGGTGGAAGCTGCAGCCTCACTTCCGCTGTCTGATGCCCGGTGGTGAGTGCGTTTATTTTCCTGACACCCAGTTCAGCATCTCCCCTCAAACAAATCCTTCAAGGAGCCTTCACAGCATGACTGCTAAACAGCTATGGACACTCTGGATCCTGGGGCTAAAGGAGGCACCCCCCTCCTATCACAGCTCATTCTCCAAAGGGGGTCACAGGCTGGGGGCGCAGACCGAAGGGTCCACATGGCCCATGAAGATGATTCTCCGCACCAAGCCCACTCTTACAGAGGCGCCCACACTCTGACTCACCAGTACTGAAGCTGTTGCGCTGTGAGGGTGTTTCGGATTCTGCTCTTCAAGGAGCAGTGCACCCGAGGAAAGCCCGCTGGGCTCAGAGCAAAGGAAAAACCCCCGTGGATCCAGTGTGGTGGAGAAGAGGCTCTTGCTGCGAGGGTGCACTTTCTTTGTTTGTTCTGTTTTTAGAACATCAGAGAATTGTGCTGTGCCTGCCCAGTCCTACCATGGCTGGAGGGGAGACTCTGCCTGGGTCGGTTCTGGTAAGCAGCCCTCCTCCCCAGTCCACGTGTGCTTCAAAGCCCCAGCTAGCTCAGTGGCAAATGAACACTTTTTAAGAATGTACCTTTTAAGCCATTTTTAATTGTACAGTTCAGTGCCATTAAGTACATGCGCAGCTACACAGCCTTCGCCACGATCTGTTTCCAGGAGTTTTCATCACCTCAACAGGAGCCCCACCTAACAGAGGATGACGCCCCCTTCTCCCTCCCCCCGAGCCCTGGTGATGCTGCTCTGCTACCCGCCCTGACAGTCCAACAGTCCGGTGCCTCATGTAGGTTTTACTCTTGTGTCTGGCTTATTTCACGAAGCACAATGTCTTCAAGGTTCATCCATGTGGGAGCGGGCGTCCGAATTTCCTTGCTTTTTAAAGGCTGAGTGACACAGCATCGTGTGGCTGGAGCACATGTGGTTTATCCACTCACCTGTTGATGGACACTTGAGTTGTTTCCGCCTTTTGGACTGTGGTGACCAATGATGCTCTGAACATGGTGTACTCCATTCTGTTGAGACTCTGCCTTCAATTCGTCTGTGCGGACACTCAGAAGTGCACTTGCTGGGCCGTGTGTTGATTCTGTCTTTAACCTGAGGAGCCGCCATACTGATTCCCGCAGACGTCCTGCCATTTCGGATTCCTGCCAGCAATGCACAGGGTCCCAGCGCCTCCCATCCTCACTGATGCTTGTTTCCCTCCAGTGCGTGTGCAGTGGCATCTCATTGTGGTTTAGACTTGGCAAGTAGTTTTAAGAATATGCTTCTTTGCATCAAGAAACAATGAATGTCAATCTGTACTGATTATTCCTTCAAGGTCTTTATGACACAGACTCTTCCCGACCCTGCCCAGTCTTCTCTTTTCTGAAACTGAATAGGCCATGGTCGCCGGTAGGGATGCAGCCGCTGGTAAGGACACAGGGCAGCACCTGTGAGAAGATGACAAGAGGCTGGTCTCTCGTGTGACATCTGACGGACACTGTTTTCACACAGCCCTTGCCCGGGCAGGTGTGAGCGGCAGGGCAGGTCTCCTTCGGGCGTGGCCAGCGGGCCCTGGTCACTGCCCTTTTCCATCTGTGGTGAATGGCTCCTCAAAGTGGTCAACGTTTCTTTATTCCATTTACATAGTAAAAACTTTTTCTA